>VZTI01002867.1:20013-32620 GCA_013397865.1 Struthidea cinerea | reverse complement strand
CCCGCGGAGAAGCCGCTCCCGGCGGGGTTTGGGGTTTGGTTGGTTTTTCCCCCCCTCCTTTTTTTCTTTTTCCTCGGATTTTAGGGCACAGAATTCCCTCCTGGATGCCTCTTCCCGGTGCCAGGGTGGCAGAAAGTGGTGTGGGATTCGTTCCAAGCCTCACTCACTCATCCTCATCATCCTCTCATTCCCAAACATTCCGCATCCGTGCACGCTTCCTCACTCCCGGGGTGGGGTGTGGGGTTTTTTTTTTTGGGGGGTTTTCTAGAAGATTGGAGATTTTTGTTGGTGGTGGCGGTGTCGTTGGGTTNGATTTAAGGGAAAAAGGGAATTCAGAGAATTAAGGGGAAAAAAGGGGATTTAGGGAAAAAGGGGATTCAGGGGATTTAAGGGGAAAAAGGGATTCAGGGATTTAAGGGAAAAAGGGAATTCAGAGAATTAAGGGGAAAAAAGGGGATTTAGGGAAAAAGGGGATTCAGGGGATTTAAGGGGAAAAAGGGATTCAGGGATTTAAGGGAAAAAGGGAATTCAGAGAATTAAGGGGAAAAAAGGGGATTTAGGGAAAAAGGGGATTCAGGGGATTTAAGGGGAAAAAGGGATTCAGGGATTTAAGGGAAAAAGGGAATTCAGAGAATTAAGGGGAAAAAAGGGGATTTAGGGAAAAAGGGGATTCAGGGGATTTAAGGGGAAAAAGGGATTCAGGGATTTAAGGGAAAAAGGGAATTCAGAGAATTAAGGGGGGGAAAAGGGAGTTCAGGGGATTAAGGGGAAAAAAGGGATTTAAGGGGGGAATGGGGAAAAAGGGGATCAAAGGGGAAAAGGGGACTTCAGGGGATTAAGGTAGAAAAAGGGGATTAAGGGGAAAAAAGGGGATTCAGGGGATTTAAGAGGAAAAAAGGGGATTCAAGGGAAAAAAGGAATTCAGGGGATTAAGGAGGAAAACGGAATTCAGGGAGAAAAAAGGGATTCAGGGGATTAAGGGAAAAAAGGGGATTCAGGGGACTAAGGAAAAAAAGGGGATTCAGGAGAAAAAAGGGGGATTATGGGGGAAAAAAGCCCTGGAAGTGTTTAAAAATGTTGGAATGTGGCACTTGGCTTGGGCTCCATCTTGGAGATTTTTCCAACCTTAACAATTCCACGATTACACCAAAAAAAAAAAAAAAAGAAGACCTCAACACCCCCAAATCCCAGGAGAAAAAAAAAAAGCGGGGGAAAAAAATTGACTTTGTAGGATCGAAAGAGAAATTAAAAGAAAAACCCCCCAAACGGGGCTTTTTTCCCACCAAAAAACAGAGACACGACCTCCAGGAGAACAGAATTTCGGGATTGTGACTCTTCCCAGGCTCTGCTGAGCCAATTCCCTGATTTTCCAGGCGGGAAAAGAGCGGGGTGAGGCCTTACCAAGCTTGATTCTTGAGTTTCCTCAGCTCTTTCGTGGCCCAGGTGGCGAGGGTTTTCGTTTTGTTCGTCTTGGATCTCCTCCCTTCCGTTAGCAATTCATGGATCATGGGTCTGGCTTCTACTAATTTCAGGACATCCTTCCCAAAAGCTGTACACAAATCCCTGGAAGCAGAGAAAGATTGGGGAAAAACAAAACAAAACAAAAAAAAAAAAGGCTGCGAGTGCCACAAAAAGCTGCTCAAAAATTCATGGATTTTGGGAAAACTGTGCTGAAAAATTGGTCAAACTCTTGGGTGAAAAGTTGATTTTCTCGGAATTCTCCCTAAAAGCAGCAGGAAAAATTAAAACACCTCAACCTGGCTTCCTCCGTTCCCTAAGGATGAGGGGTTTTTTTTGTTTCCAAGCTCCTGGAAAAATCCTAAATCTGGGTTTTCTGTGACGATTTTCTCACCTCGGCATCGCTTCGCACCTCGAGCGAAACGCCAAAACCCAACCCCAAAACCGACGCTAAAAACTTCAGAGAGGCCAGGAAAAAAAAAAGGGGCAGATTCCAGGATTTTTCCTAGGGGCCAAAAAATGGGATGGGGAGGCCTTACCCTATGAGTCCAGCGGCACAGGCCACCACCCCGTCCGTGTGATCCTCGTCCCCGGCGATGTGGTCGATGTAGGACAGGATAAATTCCACCCTGGGCTGCACCAGCATCACGTCAGCTGCGAGGGAAAGGCTTGGTCCAGGCCTCTTGGGATTTTCGGGATGGACATCCCTCCCTATTCCCAAACCAACCCGGATCCCACCTGGAACAGCTCCTCTGGTTGGGAGAGGGAAATACTCTCGGATTGTTCGGGATTTCTGCCGTTCCCCGCTCCGAGTGTTCCGCTCCCAGCGGGGAGGGACGGAGCAGGGATGGGCTCATGGATGTGACAACCCCAAAAGGAGGCTCAGGGGGAATTCCCGGATCCCTGGAAATGCCCAAAAAACAGGTGGATGTGGCACTGGGGACAGTGGGGTGACAGCGACCAAATGATTTTAAGGGAAGGGACGGAGCAGGGATGTGACAACCCCAAAAGGAGGATCAGGAGATCCAGGGAAGAGGTTTGTGTTGGATATTTGGGAATATTTCTCCACTGCAAGGGTTATAAAACATTGGAACCACTACCCACGGCTTGGAAAATGCCTGGGAATGTCCCAGAAATGCGTGGATGTGGCGCCGAGGGACACGGTTTGGAGGTGACACCGACTGGATGATTTGAAGGGAAAGGACGGAGCAGGGATGTGTCCATGGATGCGACAAGCCCACAAGGAGGCTCAGGGAGGTTTGAATGGGATAATTGGGAATATTTCTCCATTGGAAGGGTTATAAACGCCCCAGAAATGTGTGGATGTGGCACTGAGGGACACGGTTTGGAGGTGACACCGACTGGATGATTTGAAGGGAAAGGACGGAGCAGGGATGTGTCCATGGATGCGACAAGCCCACAAGGAGGCTCAGGGGGATCAGGAGGCTCAGGGAGGTTTTTGTCAGATATTTGGGAATATTTCTCCACTGGAAGGGTTATAAATGCCCCAGAAATGCGTGGATATGACACTGAGGGACTCGGTTTGGAGGTGACAGGGACTGGATAATTTGAAGGGAAGGAACGGAGCAGGGATGTGACAACCCCAAAAGGAGGATCAGGAGATCCAGGGAGGAGGTTTGGTTGGATATTTGGGAATATTTCTCCACTGGAAGGGTTATAAATGCCCCAGAAATGTGTGGCTATGACACCGAGGGACACGGTTTGGAGGTGACACCGACTGGACGATTTTTAAGGATTTATTTCCCCAAGCTTCCCAAGCTCGATCCCAACAAAAAGATCCCGACCCCTGAGGGGTAACTCACGGTGCACGTTCTCCTGGTCTCCCTTCAATCCCTGGATGATCCCGGTGTAGGCCTCCAGGCAGCCCTCCCTCAGCTCGTTCAGGTAATCCACCATGTCGTAGTCGGACTGGGGACGGACACAGGGACGGGATGAGCCAACCGGGAACGTCCCCCCCGGNAGCCAACCGGGAACGGCCCCCCCGGGCGCTCCCGTGGGATCGGGGCCAGCAGCTCACCTTGTCCACCTGGGCCTGGGACGCCTGCTGGAGGGTGTTGAGCACCACGTCCAGGTACTTCTTGAACTCGCCTCCGATGGCCAGCGCGATGTCCCCGAAGACCGACAGGATCTGCGGCTTCACCGACCTGTGGACGTTTTCGTTCTGGAAAAGGAATCCCAAAAGGGCTCCGGGTCAGCGCGGGAAGGGAGGGAAAAGAGGAGGAGGCCTCCAGGAGCGCCAAGGGAGGTTTGTACGGGATGCTTGGGAATGTTTCTTCGCTGGGAGGGGTGGAAAGTATCGGAGTAAGCAATCGGGGCAGTCAGGCACGGCTGGGAATGAGCCAGAAATGTGGGAGGGAAGGAGGGAGGGAGGAATTCGGAAGGAATTCGGAAGGAATTCAGGAATTAGGAAGGAATTCGGGAATTAAAGAATTCACGAGGGAATCCGGAAGGAATTCAGGAGGGAATTCGGGAAGGAAATCAGGAAGGAATTCAGGAATTCAGAANAAAAAAAAAAAGGCTGCGAGTGCCACAAAAAGCTGCTCAAAAATTCATGGATTTTGGGAAAACTGTGCTGAAAAATTGGTCAAACTCTTGGGTGAAAAGTTGATTTTCTCGGAATTCTCCCTAAAAGCAGCAGGAAAAATTAAAACACCTCAACCTGGCTTCCTCCGTTCCCTAAGGATGAGGGGTTTTTTTTGTTTCCAAGCTCCTGGAAAAATCCTAAATCTGGGTTTTCTGTGACGATTTTCTCACCTCGGCATCGCTTCGCACCTCGAGCGAAACGCCAAAACCCAACCCCAAAACCGACGCTAAAAACTTCAGAGAGGCCAGGAAAAAAAAAAGGGGCAGATTCCAGGATTTTTCCTAGGGGCCAAAAAATGGGATGGGGAGGCCTTACCCTATGAGTCCAGCGGCACAGGCCACCACCCCGTCCGTGTGATCCTCGTCCCCGGCGATGTGGTCGATGTAGGACAGGATAAATTCCACCCTGGGCTGCACCAGCATCACGTCAGCTGCGAGGGAAAGGCTTGGTCCAGGCCTCTTGGGATTTTCGGGATGGACATCCCTCCCTATTCCCAAACCAACCTGGATCCCACCCCGAACAGCTCCTCTGGTTGGGAGAGGGAAATACTCTCGGATTGTTCGGGATTTCTGCCGTTCCCCGCTCCGAGTGTTCCGCTCCCAGCGGGGAGGGACGGAGCAGGGATGGGCTCATGGATGTGACAACCCCAAAAGGAGGCTCAGGGGGAATTCCCGGATCCCTGGAAATGCCCAAAAAACAGGTGGATGTGGCACTGGGGACAGTGGGGTGACAGCGACCAAATGATTTTAAGGGAAGGGACGGAGCAGGGATGTGACAACCCCAAAAGGAGGATCAGGAGATCCAGGGAAGAGGTTTGTGTTGGATATTTGGGAATATTTCTCCACTGCAAGGGTTATAAAACATTGGAACCACTACCCACGGCTTGGAAAATGCCTGGGAATGTCCCAGAAATGCGTGGATGTGGCGCCGAGGGACACGGTTTGGAGGTGACACAGACTGGATGATTTGAAGGGAAAGGACGGAGCAGGGATGTGTCTATGGATGTGACAAGCCCACAAGGAGGCTCAGGGGGATCAGGAAGCTCAGGGAGGTTTTTGTCAGATATTTGGGAATATTTCTCCACTGGAAGGGTTATAAATGCCCCAGAAATGCGTGGATATGACACTGAGGGACTCGGTTTGCAGGTGACAGGGACCGGATAATTTGAAGGGAAGGAACGGAGCAGGGATGTGACAACCCCAAAAGGAGGAGCAGGAGATCCAGGGAGGAGGTTTGGTTGGATATTTGGGAATATTTCTCCACTGGAAGGGTTATAAATGCCCCAGAAATGTGTGGCTATGACACCGAGGGACACGGTTTGGAGGTGACACCGACTGGACGATTTTTAAGGATTTATTTCCCCAAGCTTCCCAAGCTCGATCCCAACAAAAAGATCCCGACCCCTGAGGGGTAACTCACGGTGCACGTTCTCCTGGTCTCCCTTCAATCCCTGGATGATCCCGGTGTAGGCCTCCAGGCAGCCCTCCCTCAGCTCGTTCAGGTAATCCACCATGTCGTAGTCGGACTGGGGACGGACACAGGGACGGGATGAGCCAACCGGGAACGTCCCCCCCGGGCGCTCCCGTGGGATCGGGGCCAGCAGCTCACCTTGTCCACCTGGGCCTGGGACGCCTGCTGGAGGGTGTTGAGCACCACGTCCAGGTACTTCTTGAACTCGCCTCCGATGGCCAGCGCGATGTCCCCGAAGACCGACAGGATCTGCGGCTTCACCGACCTGTGGACGTTTTCGTTCTGGAAAAGGAATCCCAAAAGGGCTCCGGGTCAGCGCGGGAAGGGAGGGAAAAGAGGAGGAGGCCTCCAGGAGCGCCAAGGGAGGTTTGTACGGGATGCTTGGGAATGTTTCTTCGCTGGGAGGGGTGGAAAGTATCGGAGTAAGCAGCCGGGGCAGTCAGGCACGGCTGGGAATGAGCCAGAAATGTGGGAGGGAAGGAGGGAGGGAAGAATTCGGAAGGAATTCAGGAATTAGGAAGGAATTCGGGAATTAAAGAATTCACGAGGGAATCCGGAAGGAATTCAGGAGGGAATTCGGGAAGGAAATCAGGAAGGAATTCAGGAATTCAGAAGGAATTAAGAAGGATTAGGAAGAATTCAGAAGGAAGGAGTTCGGGAATTAAAGAATTCAAGAAGGAATTTGGAAGAAATTCAGGAAGGAATTCGGAAGGAATTTAGGAGGGAATTCAGGAAGGAATCCAGGAACGAATTCAGGAATTAAAGAATTCAGGAGGGAATTTGGAGTTCAGGAGGGAATTCGGAAGAAATTCAGGAAGGAATTCAGAAGGAAACCAGGAGAGAATTCAGGAAGGAATCCAGGAAGGAATTCGGAAGGAAGAAATTCAGGAGTTAAAGAATTCAGGGAGGGAATTTGGAATTCAGGAGGGAATTTGGAAGAAATTCAGGAAGGAATTCAGGAGGGAATTCAGGAGGGAATTTGGATTCAGGAGGGAATTCGGATGGAATTCAGGAGGGAATCCAGGAGGGAATTCGGAAGGAATTCAGGAAGGAATTCAGAATTCAGGAGGGAATTCGGAAGGAATTCAGGAGGGAACCCAGGAGGGAATTCGGAAGGAATTCAGGAAAGAATTCGGAATTCAGGAGGGAATTCAGAAGGAATCCAGGAGTGAATCCAGGAAGCTGATGAAGAAGGAGATATCCCCGTGCCCCCAACAACTCCTGGCCGCCGCTCAAACCGCGCGGAGCCGTCAAACGCGAGCCGTTCCCGGCAAACTCCTCACACCTCTCGCGCGCTTCTCCCACCTCCCACTCCCCCTGGGAAGAGTGTGCATCCAACTGTTACTAAGGAGCAGGGAATCACTCGCTCACCCCCAGGTTCTCCAGGAGCAGCTGCATCACCTCGTCGCAGAAGGGGAGGATGTTGGACTGCAGGGCTCGGCACAGGTCCCCCACCAGCCCCACGGCGGACAGGCAGACCTGCAAGGAACCAGCCACAGGCCCGCCCCCGAGTCACCGGGATACCCAGATCCAAGGATTTGGGATCGTTCCAGCACTCGGGAGTCATGGGAGGGTAATTAAACCCCGCGGAGTAACGAGCTGGCTGACATCACGGAGATGAGGAACAAGGGCAGCACGTCCGGGTGTCACCGGAGCGGATTTGGGCTGGAAAAACAACTCCAGATTCCACAGTTTCACCCCATGGGAGGCACCAGGGTTTGACATTCCACAGGNAAGAAGGAGATATCCCCGTGCCCCCAACAACTCCTGGCCGCCGCTCAAACCGCGCGGAGCCGTCAAACGCGAGCCGTTCCCGGCAAACTCCTCACACCTCTCGCGCGCTTCTCCCACCTCCCACTCCCCCTGGGAAGAGTGTGCATCCAACTGTTACTAAGGAGCAGGGAATCACTCGCTCACCCCCAGGTTCTCCAGGAGCAGCTGCATCACCTCGTCGCAGAAGGGGAGGATGTTGGACTGCAGGGCTCGGCACAGGTCCCCCACCAGCCCCACGGCGGACAGGCAGACCTGCAAGGAACCAGCCACAGGCCCGCCCCCGAGTCACCGGGATACCCAGATCCAAGGATTTGGGATCGTTCCAGCACTCGGGAGTCATGGGAGGGTAATTAAACCCCGCGGAGTAACGAGCCGGCTGACATCACGGAGATGAGGAACAAGGGCAGCACGTCCGGGTGTCACCGGAGCGGATTTGGGCTGGAAAAACAACTCCAGATTCCACAGTTTCACCCCATGGGAGGCACCAGGGTTTGACATTCCACAGGGAAATCCCAGCCAGGATTTGGGCGGGAAAAACAACTCCAAATTCCGGTTTCATCTCATGGAAAGCATCAGGATTTGACATTCCAAGGGGAAATCCCAGCCAGGACTTGGGCTGGAAAAGCAACTCCAAGTTCCAGAGTTTTGCCTCACGGAGGGCACCAGGATTTGGGCTGGAAAAACAACTCCAGATTCCACAGTTTCACCCCATGGGAGGCACCAGGGTTTGACATTCCACAGGGAAATCCCAGCCAGGATTTGGGCGGGAAANAGGTTGTGACATTCCACAGGGAAATCCCGGCCAGGATTTGGGCTGGAAAAACAACTCCAAATTCCCCTGGAGGGCACCAGGATTCGATATTCCAAGGGGAAATCCCAGCCAGGATTTGGGCTGGAAAAGCAACTCCGAATTCCACAGTTTCACCCCATGGGAGGCACCAGGATTCGATATTCCAAGGGGAAATCCCAGCCAGCAGCACCTCCTTCCTCATCAAGGCCTGAAACTGTGGAATGTCAAGGCTCTCCAGGTTTTTGCTGGATTGAACCGAGTCTGAATTGGTGCAGGGAATTGAAAATCAGGAACGGGTTGGGTTGGAAGGCACCTTAAAGCTCAACCACCTAAAATCCCATAAGGGAACACCTCCCACTATCCCAAAACTCATCCAACGTGGCCGCCCTGGACACTTCCAGGGATGGGGCAGCCCCAGTTTCCCTGGATAAAGGGAGAAGCCTGATCAATACCTGGTACTCGGCGTAGTTCTTCAGCCCAATGCCGAGGAAAGGTTTGAAGGCATCCATGTACTTCAGGAATTCTCCGCCCAGGACTGTGCAGGGAAAATACCCCAGTGAGAAGGAAAATCCCAAATTGTGGAGTCTGGCACAAACACCAAATCAAAAACCGCCTCAAATTCCACCCAAAGCCAGTGGAAACCAATTCTCTGCTCCAGAGCTGAGTGACTCATCCCGCACTTTTCCATGCTCTAAGGTGGTTTGGGTTTTAGAATCCTGGGATTGTTTGGTTGGGAAGGGACCCACTGGATGGGCAGGGACACTTTCCACCACCATCCCAGCTCGCTCCAAGCCTCAATCCAACCTGGCCTTGGACAATTCCAGGGATGTGAACACCCCCAGCTCTCCTGTTTGCTGGCATTTTTCCTTGGACATAACAAGAAAATACAAGAAAGCAAAATTCCACGACCTGAGGAGGTTTGGATTTTAGAATCCCAGGATTTCTGGGGTTGAAAGGGACCTTAAAGTGACACCTTCCACTATCACAGCTTGCTCCAAGCCTCAATCCAACCCGGCCTTGGACACTTCAGGGATGTGAGCACCCCCAGCTCTCCTTTACCGCCTTACCCACGCTTTTCCTCGGAAATAACAAGAAAACACAAGAAACCAAAATTCCACGCCCTGAGGTGGTTTGGATTTTAGAATCCCAGGATTTCTTGGGTTGAAAGGGACCTTAAAGTGACAATTTCCACCACCCCAGGCAGCTCCAGCCTTGGACACTCGCAGGGAAGCAGCACCCACCCCCCGCCCTGCACCACCCACGACATTTTCCACCACATGACCCAAAATTCCCGGATCCAACCCCATCCCTGGCTGTTCCCAGCCCCTTCCTGACCTTCCACCAGGGTGCTGACGGCCATCAGGGCGTCCTCCTGCACCCCGCCGGAGCCGGCCGTGCTCTGGAACATCCTGAGCAGCGAGGCCATCACCACGTCCGAGATCTGCAGCGCGTCCTGGTGCTGCACCTTCCGCAGCACGTTCTGAGGGAGGGGGGAAGAAAACCACGGAAAACGGGCAAAAATCACCGCTCGTCCCACAGGTAAAGCAACCCCACACCCACGGGAGCGGCGGGAGAGATGAGAGGGAGCTGCTGTTTGAACCCTGCTGCCAAAAAAACAAATAAATAAATCCGCTTTTGTGGCTGCGAAGTCCCTTTCGTTTTGGCTGCATTGAGATTTTCCAGCTGAATTTACCTTTCCTGCTGCACAGGCTGCTCTCCCAGCTTTGCCACCTGTAAGCTGGAATTAAATGTGACCAGCCCAAATTTATTAAAAAAAAAAAATAAAATAACGAAATGTTTTTTTTTTTTTTTTTTTTTTTTCTCCCCTCTGTTGCAGCTGAGTTTTGCTTCGGAATTGAAGTTAAGAAATGGTTAAAGTGGTTAAAACGTAACATTTCTCAGGAAAAGGAGAAAAGAAATCCTTCATCTCCAGAGGAAAAGAATTATTTTAATTTTTCACTCCGCCAAGATGGACTTGGGCTGTTTAAATAATTAAGACTTGATTTATGGAATTACATGGATTTAAGGAATTACAGGGTGGTTTGGGTGGGAAGGGACTCCAAAAACCCCCAAATTCCATGGGCAGGGGGCACCTTCCACTATCCCAGGTTGTTCCATCCAGGGATGGGATTTTCTCATTTAATTTTAAATATTAACAAATATTTTTCCCCTGCTGGATGTTCATAATTGTATTTCCAGCAAAACACCAAAAAAAATTTACGTAAAAAACCAATATATTTGATTTTTTTTTAACGCTGAAAAAAGCGTCTCTGCTGAGTTTTACTCACTGGTTTTTAAGTATTTGCTGCAATTGGGTAAAAAATTCAGATTCAGGTTTTGGGATTAAAAAAAAGACATATTTAGAAATGAAAACTGACAGTTTAATTCCACCAGGACTACACTTCCCTGGCAGAGATCAGTGCCCACCCCGTGAAATTCCAGAGCGAAAATTCCCCATTAAAACCCTTTTTAAAGAACAGGTTAATTCCCATTTCCCATTATTTAAAAAAAATTACCCCAAAACTGGAGAGTGAAAACAACCACAAAGCTTTTGAGGATGAAATCCAGGATTTCTCAAATCGACCTGGAGACCACCTGGGTTGCTCTGAGCTGATTTTTTTGGGGAAAAAAAACCCTGTTTTAAGTGGAGTTTGCAACAGTAAGCACTGCACCAGTGGCTCCTGCTCATTAGCAGACGTTTAATTGCCAGGACAGAATTAAATCAGAACATTTTAATTGGTGCCACTTGGATCAGGAGCACGAGAGGCAGATGAAGGAATCAAAGCCACGCTGGAGTTTGGTGGTTTTTTTTGTCTGTGGGATTGTTGAGGCTGCAGCCAACCCAAGAACCAACCTGACAGCACGGACAATCTTCTATAAAATCCCTAACAGCGCTCTTTCCGTCAAATTGCCCTAAATTTTGTCACTTATTAGAGACTTCTGAACCTTGCATCGCCTCCCACGTGGCAGCTGGGACACGAAATCCACTTTTTTTCATCCAAATCTCAGCAGCAGGAGCTGAGGTTGGAGCTTCAGGGGCGCAAGAATGCCTCAAAAAAAAATCACTTTATTCCCAAAACCACAGAGAAAGCAGAGAGGAATTTACCTGGAGAGTAGCACAGAGAAGGGACTGGAGATCGTTGAACTGGATTCTGTCGGAGGTGCTCTGGATGTGAGACTGAAACAAGAACAAAACCCCGCCTGTGAAGAGGCTGCCTGGCATCCCGGCAGCTCCAGGGAGAGCCAGATTGTACTTCAAACATTTGTTCTTTTCAGATTTCAGACCAGAGGGGCCATGAAGAAGCTGAATATAGAACCCCTGAGTGGTTTTGGGACCTCAAATCCCATCCATTCCCACGGGCAGGGACATCTCCCACCATCCCAACCCGGATCCGGACGCTCCCAGGGATGGAGCAGCCACAATTTCCCCCCTTTAAATCGGGATTTACCCACCTCCATCTGCAGCACTTGCTGGAGCCTCTCCATGATGACCAGGGTGGTTTTTTGGACAGCAGGGTAACAGTCCTTGGCACTGTTTTTCACTATTTCCATCAGGGATTCATAGGCAGAACTCCTCAAGTTGTTCTGGTGTCCGTCAGGCCTGCAACAGAAGGAAGAAGATTTGCAGCTCCAAGCGCTTGGAAACTGATTTTTTTTTTAATTATTTTTAATTTTAGTAAACCAGCAACAGCTCCGTTTGAGTGCCGTGACAAGCAGGAGCAATCGAAAAGCCTTGAATTCAAGGGAATTGGTGATTTTTCCAGAATCTCTGGCAACAAGGAGAGGGACAGAAGGAGCCTCAGAGCCGGCGCCAGGTGAGCAGCACCTCAGAGCCCCTCCCCAGACACCTCTGAGGGTGTGAAATTTTGAAATTAAGGCACCTGAGATGACTGATGGGCCTTGAGCCAGACACTCCACTCCTGGCTGGATGGAAATGAAGGCAGGGAGTTTAAATTTTGAACCGGGACAAGGTTTTTGAGGAGAATCTGCAGCAAAAAAGCTCCGTCAGGCCACGGAGCTGACCCAGGGATTGAACCCGGAGCTGTCAGATTTATCTGACCTTCGAGCCACCATAAAATTGGAGTTTTAGCCTTTGTTTTTTTTCCTGCATCTAAGAGCAAAATGTTTTGCCTCGTTTATTTTCTGTCTCAGCTGGGATGGGAATGGGAGCTTAAGGAGGTCCCCGGCTCTTCTGGGAGCACCTGGAGCTGCCGGGAAGGGATGGAACCTGCGCAAAAACAACCAGGAAAAGGAGCGAACACGGATCCCTGGTTACGTCCTGCTGCAATTCCTGATTATCCCGTGGAAAAGCCAACGGGGCTGAGCCTTGTGACTGCACAAAGAGGGCAGAGTCTTAAAACTGCGGAGTTAAACGCGGAGGCGTGAGGGGAAAAGGGGGGAGACGTGAGGGGAAAATGGGGGAGACGTGAGGGGAAAAGGGGAGAGACGTGAGGGGAAAAGGGGAGAGACGTGAGGGGAAAAGGGGGGACATTTGAAGGAAAATGGGGGAG
>VZTI01002866.1:42799-53781 GCA_013397865.1 Struthidea cinerea | reverse complement strand
AGGAGCAGCGCCTGCCCACCAGGGAGCCGAGGAGCCCCGGCTGCTGCCCGGGGCAGCGCTGCGGTGTCACCGCCCGGCCCCCGCGGCTCCGTGCGGCACCGGGAGGAAGCTCTGCCCCATCCTCGCCCTGCCCTGGCACGGCTGAGCACCGCATGGTGGGCACGGCTGGGTTCCGGGCTGAGTGTTCCAGGGAATCCGGGTTTTCCTGTGTTTTCCTGGGGGGATGGACGGGATCGGTGCCGCTGGGCGGGATCGGTGCCGCTGGGTGGGATCGGTGCCGCTGGGCGGGATCGGTGCTGTTGGGTGGGATCGGTGCCGCTGGGTGGGATCGGTGCCGCTGGGTGGGATCGGTGCTGTTGGGTGGGATCGGTGCCGCTGGGTGGGATCGGTGCCGCTGGCCGGGATCGGTGCCGCTGGACGGGATCGGTGCCGCTGGGTGGTGGGAGCTGGAAGGGGACGAGGATTTTGTTGCTTGCCAGCTTCACATCGTGGGTTGGGCCATGCCAGCTCTGCCTTCTCCCCCTCCTATGGGGAGGACATGCCGGGCACGGGCACCAGCGCTGCCCCGGAGGGCCTGGCAGTGCTGGGGGGGCTGAAGGCAGCACAGCTCGGGGTGCAGCACCGCCCCCAAAGTGCCAGGCTGCCCTGCCAGGGCACAGATGGCTGCGGGGACAGCCCGGGAGGCGATGACAGCGCCAGGCTGAGTGGGGCCAAGCTGGGGGAGCACGGGCGTCCCCATTAACCATGGATCTGGGTCACGGGCAGCTCCTGGTCCGGCCTGCACCATTCAGAGGGCGCCTGCAAACACTTCCTAAGCTGCTCTTGGGGTTTTTTGAGGAGTAACTAAAGCAGAGAGCTGTGAAGGAGCCTGGCTCCGCCAGCCTGCTGCCCGTGGCCACAGCGGGTTTGAGGTTTCAGACACGCTGAGGGCTCTGGGCTTCCATTCTGCTTCCCCAAACTGCTCAGACCCACCAGCCCCGCTCGCTGCAGCCCCACAGCTCTGGGCCGAGTCAAACACTCAGCTCAGGTCCCCTTCTCGGTGCCTCCCCAGCTCCTCTGGCCTGGCCCAAGCGCAGCCGAGCCTGCTTGGGGCCATCCCTCCTTGCTTTCCATCCGTCCTGCTCCATCCCCGGAGCTGCCGTGGATCCCCACGCCGGTGTCTGGGCACTGGCCGGACGTGTTTTCCGTGCCGGCTGTGTGGCACAACGGGGTCAGCGCAGCCTTTCCCTTCCCACTCTCATGGGGTGGCAGGCACAGATCCAGGTCCCGGTCCAGGACACCTCCTGGTGCTGGCACGGGTGGCCCATTCCCGCTTTTTAACTCCCGCAGGCTGCCCGGCTCCTTGCTCGATGACTGAGGTTTTTTTTTCTTTCCCCGGCTGTTTTCCACTGGCGTTTTTCCTTTCTGGATGCCTCCCCCTGCCTCTCCCGGGCTTTTCTGTCCCGCTCTGTGTCACAGCAGATGACACCAGCCCGTGGCGACCTCCTGCGTCAGGGCACAGGCAGCGTATGGGGCTGGAGGCGTGTGAATATCCCGGCGCGGGGACGAGGGGGGTTTTGCGTTACAGCCCTGAAAGCTGCGCTCGCTGGGAGCTGTAAACAGCTCGGGCAGATTTCCTGAGTCGGCAATCCCGCCGGAGCCGGCTCCTCCGTCCCTGCGCGCCGGGAACGCGCCGGGAGCGCTCCGGGATCGCTCCGGGAACGCTCCGGGATCGCTCCGGGAACGCGGGGCCAGCCCTGACGGGGTCTGCAGGAAGCCTCTCCTCCTCCTCCCTCCCTGCTGCTCCCCCAGAACTCCGCTGCCATCCGCTGCTACCTTTCCCCGCCGGGAATCCTGCCATGGCAGCCGGCACTGCCCGGGCAGCGCTGCCAGCCTCGGGGACACCGCGGGGACACGGCCGGGCAGCCCACGCCAACTAGCCCCGGGGCACCCCAGCCGTGCCCGCCATGGAGGTAGGTCCTGGCAGCTTCTGCGGCTCGGGTGAAACGATGGGGAGGATGGTGATGGGCAGAGAGACCCACGGCGGGGGGGTTTGGGTACCTCTGTTCCCCAGGGAATGAAACCGGGAGTGAAACCCCCCCAGCGCCGCCCGTGCTGGGTGGGAAACTCGGCTGCAGCTGGAAGCCTGAACGTTAATCCCTGCGTTATGTAAGGAAAATCATTGTCAGGCTGGGGAATGAGCGGAGGGAGCCGCTGCCAGCCCGCTGTGCCCAGCCAGGGGTGGCACGGACGGGGACACGGCGCTGCCGGCCCCGGGCGCTGCTGCGGGCTCGGGAGGAGGGTGGGAAGCGTGAGTCAGGGCTCCTGCTGCTATTTTCAACACCTGGGGTGGGCCTGGTGGGAATAACAGCTCGGCTCGGCTCAGCACGGGGCGGGGAGCCCGTGTGGGGACGGGGACAGGACGCTCGGGGTGTCCCCGGTAACACCGGGCAGTCCCCGGCTCAGAGGATGCTGTGCTGGAGAAGTGCTCTGGGGAACGGGGGCCACATGGAATAACTGCCCCAAAATCCCCCTCCCCACGTCCCCCACACGCCTGCGATTCTGTGCTGGCCGTGGCCTCTCCCTGGTGGCATTCCAGGGCCACCAAGTGCCGCGGGCACGGTGACACTCGTGCTGCCGAGCCGACGGATCAGGGCAGCAGCTCCCTGGTTCTGCCCTGGATTTGGCTTCCCTCGGCAGCTCGGTGGCACTCGTTCTTGTTTTCCCCATGCTGGAAGATGCCCGCGGTCCTTCCCGCGGCTGTTTTGTCCCTGGGATGGATTCCAGCCAGGAATCACGGTGAGACTTTGTAGGGAGAGTCCTCGCTCGGGGCGGGTGCAGCCACGGCTCATCCGCGGCGCTTCCCAGCGGGGCTGCAGGGCAGGGAAAACAGAGCAGTTGTGGGGGGCGATGGCAGTGCCTGCAGAGCTTGGCTCTGAACTTTGCAATAATTGTGCGATTTCTGAAGAACGAGGTTAAATCCAGACGTGGATGTGCTGGGACGGACACGGCCCCGAGCTGGGGACACGGCCCCGAGCTGGGGGAACACAGCCCCGAACTGGGGGGACACAGCCCCGAGCTGGGGGGACAGCCCTGAGCTGGGGGGACAGCCCTGAGCTGGGGGGACACAGCCCCGAACTGGGGGGACAGCCCCGAGCTGGGGGGACAGCCCCAAACTGGGGAGACAGCCCTGAACTGGGGGGACAGCCCCGAGCTGGGGGACAGCCCCGAACTGGGGGGACACAGCCCCGAACTGGGGGGACGGCCCTGAGCTGGGGGGACAGCCCCGCACTGGGGGGACACAGCCCCGAACCGGTGGNCGAACTGGGGGGACGGCCCTGAGCTGGGGGGACAGCCCCGAACTGGGGGGACACAGCCCTGAACTGGTGGGACACAGCCCCGAACAGGGGACACGGCCCCGAGCTGGGGGACAGCCCCGAACTGGGGGGACAGCCCCGAACTGGGGGGACACAGCCCCGAGCTGGGGACATGGCCCCGAACTGGGGGGACACAGCCCCGAACTGGGGGGACACAGCCCCGAACTGGGGAGACGGCCCTGAGCTGGGGGACAGCCCCGAGCTGGGGGGACACAGCCCCGAGCTGCTCACCTGTCAGCTGGGCTCAGTGCCACCCAAGCTGCAGCAGCAAAGGACCCCAGCATTGCATAATCGTGCCCGGCCGCGGCCCTCCGAGCGCCGTTCGCTCAGCTCCTCGGCTCGAGCCTTTTGCCGGTCTCAGCTCTCCGGGGCTCAGCTCTGTTGATAAGAATAATTTCCCTGCCCGCGTCCTGCATTCCTCCCGCATCCCACGTCGGCCCCGGCTCTGCCCTCCCGGCCTGCCGCAGAAAACAAGCGCTGGAAAACATGGTTTTCATCGGGGCGTGCCTTCCAGAGGGTTTGCTGCGTGTAGGGAAAGTGTGGCTTTCCATAATCCCCCCGCTAAATCCCCCGCGCAGTCATTCGGGCTGGCTGGGATTTAGCGGGCAGGGCCCGTTAATGCCGCGGGGATCGGCTCTTTTTGGGGGTTGTTTTCGAAGCTGATGTGCCTTTCCCCAGCGTGGCAGAGAGCAGGATTTCAGCCCGGCGCTGGGTCCCTGCTCTTCCCTACCCGTCCTGCCCTCCCAGGTGTAATCCCGTGGATAAATCGTGGAATTACGGAGTGGTTTGGGGTAGGAGGGACCTTAAAGATCCCCCAGTGCCACCCCAGCCACGGGCAGGGACACCTCCCACCACCCCAGGCTGCTCCAACCTGGCCTGGGGCGCTCCCAGGGATGGAGCAGCCACGGATTCTCTGGGAATTTGCAAGTTGGGAATGAGTCAGGAATCCTGAAACTGGGATTTTTTAATAGAATCGTGGAATGGTTTGGGGTGGGAAGACCTTAAGGATCATCCTGTTCCCACCCCTGCCGTGGGCACGGACACCTCCCCCATCCCAGGCTGCTCCAACCTGGCCTGGGGCGCTCCCAGGGATGGAGCAGCCACGGATTCTCTGGGGATTCCATCCCAGCCCCTCCCCGCTATCACAGCCAGGAATTCCTTCCCGATATCCCATCTAAACCTCCCCTTTTCCGATCCCAAAGATTGGCTTTATGGAGGGCACCTCCCTCTTTGGAAACAGAGTTTGAGCAACTTTTCCCCTCCGCTCCCCAGCGGGTGTTTCCCGTTTCGGCCCCTCTGGAGCTGCCTTTTCCTTTGCCACGGTCACTTTTTCCCTCCTCTGCCTGGAGAATTGCACATCTGGGTTAAAAGTCTGTTTCCTGCCGTTTCTAATTTCTGCCTCTTGATAAGAAACCGAAGCCAAACCCTCCATGGAGGGCCCAGCCTAAAAATAGCCTGGGAGCGAGGTCTGAAAACGGCGAGTTTGCTACGACTTCGCTTTTATTTTTTAAAAAATTTGCCGCTCCAGACTGAGCGAGTCCGGCTGGGATCGGCCTTCTGCTCCCACCCTCCGGCCCTCGCTCCATCACCGCTGCATCGAGGGGAGAGGAAAAGCCTTGGGGAGCGGGCTGGGGGGAGCTGAGCTGAAATCCCAACGCCCCCAGGCTCCCAGCAGGACACGAACAACGGGGAGAGGAGGAGATGGAAGGGAACGACAGGAGGGCCCTGGCTTTTCCAAGCCCCTGCTCCAGATGGGAGCGTTCCCAAGCGGCATCTTGAGAGAACATTCCTCCCCTCCTGCAGCCGGCGTCTCCTGGTGATAACGCGCTCCCAACGTGATCCCGCGGCATTATCCCTATTAAAGGGTCATTCGGGGAAAGTGGGATGGAAACGAGAAATTACCCAGGTCTGCCGAGGGTATTTAACTTTCAAGCAGCTCTTAATTAGAAGCCAGGAGCCATTTACACAACCAGCGAGGTTTTTGCATAAGAATCTGCCTTTAAAACCCAGCAACTGGGAAGATTTAGGGATTTTGGGGTTTTTTTTCTCGTTATTCCCAACTGGCCAAGCAGCGTGTCCAGGACGGAGAGCACGAGGCAGGGCCTGGCTTGCCGTCCCGGCTCTGCAAACGTGGCTTCAGGCGAGTGATTCCCTCTCCCAAAGCTCCAGTTCTGCCCATCCGTGAAAAGGAATTTTGGCGCCGGTCCAGATTTCCTGCGGTGGCAGCTGGTGTTTGGGACGGGAGCTGGGCACTGCCAGGTGAGGGAGCTCGGAGAGGCGGAGGAGCCCCTGCAGCTGCAGCGCTGGGAGCTGGAGCTGCTCCCCGGTGCCCCACAAGTTGGGGTTAGGGCGGTTTCTCTTGGGCCGGCCAGCTTTGGGGTGCATCCAGGCTAAAAGCAGGGCTGAAATACCTCTGGGATGCTCAATCCTTGTGCTCTGCGCTGCTTTGGGGGGAGATTTGGGGATGATTCCTGGTTTTCCTCACCCTTTTTCCCTGGCTGGCTGGAGAAATCCCGGTTCCCGTCTCTGCACGAGGCGAGGCTGGAAAGGCAGAGTCAGTGGCCGCTCCTTGCCAAAATCCGCCGGGAAAATCCAGCCCCGGACTGGCTGCCGTGCTCTTTCGCTGGCGTATTCCTGGGATTCCAGCAGCGGTGGTGTGGCTGGGAAATCTCCAACCAACTGGAAAACCCCCCAGCTTCTCCGGTTAATTATTCCCCTGCCCAGTTCTCGCCTCTCCCTCCTCATCCCAAGCCCGGTTCCCTCCTGGGGTTTTTCCTCCCTGCCCTGAGCATCCCCCTCCTTCTTCTTCCCCGCCAGCTGGACAAGGGCGACGTGACCACCCTGAGCCTGCCCTCGGGCGCCGGGCACGGCGACGCCGACGGCCCCGTGTGCCTGGACGTGCCCGATGGCACCCCCGACCCTCACCGCACCAAAGCCGCCATCGAGCACCTGCACCAGAAGATCCTCAAGATCACGGAGCAGATCAAGATCGAGCAGGAGGCGCGGGACGACAACGTGGCCGAGTACCTGAAGCTGGCCAACAACGCCGACAAGCAGCAGGCGTCGCGCATCAAGCAGGTGTTCGAGAAGAAGAACCAGAAGTCGGCGCAGACCATCGCGCAGCTGCACAAGAAGTTGGAGCACTACCACAAGAAGCTGAAGGAGATCGAGCAGAACGGCCCCTCCCGCCAGCCCAAGGATGTTTTCCGGGACATGCACCAGGGGCTGAAGGACGTGGGCGCCAACGTCCGCTCCAGCATCAGCGGCTTCAGCGGGGGCGTGGTGGAAGGGGTCAAGGGGGGCCTCTCGGGGCTGTCCCAGGCCACCCACACGGCCGTGGTGTCCAAGCCGCGGGAGTTCGCCAGCCTGATCCGCAACAAGTTCGGCAGCGCCGACAACATCGCCCACCTGAAGGACACGCTGGACGACGGGCACCCCGAGGAGGCCTCCCGGGCGCTGAGCGGCAGCGCCACGCTGGTCTCCAGCCCCAAGTACGGCAGCGATGACGAGTGCTCCAGTGCCACCTCGGGCTCCGCCGGTGGCAGCAACTCAGGGGCGGGGCCCGGCGGCTTGGGGAGCCCCAAGTCCAACACGCTGGACAGCCACCACAACAACTTCGACACCATCCTGGAGGAGCTGCGCGAGATCAAGGACAGCCAGTCCCACCTGGAGGACTCCATGGAGGACCTCAAGGCCCAGCTGCAGCGGGACTACACCTACATGACCCAGTGCTTGCAGGAGGAGCGCTACAGGTAGGGACGGGCGGGTGCCGGGGGAGGTGTCACCCGGGGTGGCTCTGCGGGGACCACAAGCCGCCCTCCTGCCCAGCCGGGAGACGCGGGGAGCTGCAGCCCTCCTCGCTGCCAGACCTCCGGGGAGGATCTCGAGATGTTTTCCCACAACCGGGGGAGGGTCGGAGGGGCTGGGTGGTGTCCCCGGTGCCAGCGGGGTGTCGGGGAGGTGTCCCAGCCCAGCTGCCCTGCGCAGGTACGAGCGCCTGGAGGAGCAGCTGAACGACCTCACGGAGCTGCACCAGAACGAGATGACCAACCTGAAGCAGGAGCTGGCCAGCATGGAGGAGAAGGTGGCCTACCAGTCCTACGAGAGGGCGCGGGACATCCAGGTAGGGCTGTGGGTAGGGCTAGCTCAGCCCCCCTCTTCTCCCTCCAGCCGAGGGGTGAGGGACAGACCCCGGGCTGGGAAGGAGGGTGGGGGTGTGGGATTCCTTCTCCCAGCAGCCTCCAGGTGAGGTTGTCCCTGTGGTGCTGTCACAGCAAGAAGCGGGTGACTAAACCTTGTCCCCAAAACCAGGGAATCCCAGAGTGGTTTGGGTTGGAGGGACCTTCAATCCCACCCAGTGCCACCCCTGCCATGGCAGGGACACCTTCCGCTGTCCCAGGCTGCTCCAAGCCCCAACGTCCAACCTGGCCCTGGACACTGCCAGGGATCCAGGGGCAGCCACAGCTGCTCTGGGAATTCCATCCCAGCCCCTCCCCACCCTCCCAGGGAGGGATTTAATCCCAAAACCCCATCTGGCACTGGGACGCCGTTCCCCCTCGCCCTGTCCCTCCCACGCCCCTGCACGCAGCGAGTCCCTGCCCTCCTGGCGCGCTCCAGCTGGCTGACCACATCGCCGGGCTGTGCCAAGCCACGCGTGGGCCAGCGCAGTCCCCACGTCCCCTTTGAGCCATCCCGCAGCACCCAGACCCTCCCCAGCCCGGCAGCGAGCCCCGGGGAGGCAGGGGACCCCTCAGGGGCCGCCCCTGGGCGCGCTGCCACCGCTGTGCCCCCGGCAGGAGGCCGTGGAGTCGTGCCTGACGCGGGTGACCAAGCTGGAGCTGCAGCAGCAGCAGCAGCAGGTGGTGCAGCTGGAGGGGGTGGAGAACGCCAACGCCCGGGCGCTGCTGGGCAAGTTCATCAACGTCATCCTGGCCCTCATGGCCGTGCTGCTCGTCTTCGTCTCCACCATCGCCAACTTCATCACGCCGCTCATGAAGACCCGCACGCGCATCCTCAGCACCGCCCTGCTCGTCCTCTTCCTCCTCTTCCTCTGGAAGCACTGGGACTCCATCAGCTACTTCCTGGAGCACGTGCTGCTCCCCAGCTGATCCGCGCGTCCGGGGGGGTTTTCGTTTCCCGACGAGGAGAGGGACAGGGGGATGAGGGTCCAAAGCCTTCTCCGCACGCTCGGTTCGGCTGCTTTCCCGGCCCTCCACAGCAATCACCTGGATCTGGGATCCGTTGGGCCTCTGGGATGTTTGGGAAGGGTGGGATGGGGAGCGAGGAGGAGTTTTGGAAGGCACCGGTGATTTCTGGGTTTTTCTAAGGGGTTTGGGGTGGTTTTTTTAAAGGTCAGCCTGAAGTCCCCAGGAAGGAGATCTTCTCCAGGGGTCTTCAGTTGGTGGGAAGGATTGAGCTGGACCAAACCTGGCTCTGGGAGAACTTCCAGCAGGGAGAGGAGAGGAGAGCAGAGCAGTTCCTTGGGGCACGATTTTCCCTTTCCGCCTGGACAACCCAGGTGGCAAAAAACCCTGGGACGGAGCGAAAGCGAAGCAGGTGGAGATGGAGGCCGCGGGTCCGGGGCGAACACGGCAGGACACGCACGTCCCACCAGCCTCTGCCACACCCAGCACCGCCCAGCCAGGACGCAGCGGGGCCGTGACGCCGCCCCGGTGCCCCCACGGGGGGCCGGGCACACGCAGGGCAGTCAGCACGGGCACAAGCGCCGGCCCCCGCGCTGGCTGGTTCCATTTCTCGACTTCCCGGCTCTTTGGCTTTAGTTGATCCGATCTCTTCAGGGACGCCTGGGCTCTCGCAGCCTCTGCCCCGTGTCGTGTGCGTGTGCGTGGTTTTTAATTTAACTCCAGACTCTTGTTTCCATTTGTGAATCGAAGCTGGTGGGGCGGGGGGAGGAGGGGGAGCCCCCCGGCCCCGCCCCGGAGCACAGCATGCTGTCTCGGGTGGTTCTTAAGTTATTTCAGACCGATATATTTATGTAATATATCTATACACACGCGCATATATAAATATATATATAAAATACCTGCACAGCCAGGGCCTCCGCCAGTGCTGCTCCGCTCGCTCTGAGGCCCTCCTGAGCTTCTTGGCTGAGAATTTGGCCCTAAACCTTTTCCGAGGTGATTTCCAGGGCTGGCACAGGGTGCTTGGGAGGGTTGGGGGTCCCTCTGCCACCTCCTCCGTGCTGCCAGGGCCAAGCCAAGCCCTCCTGTGACCCCACACAGGACCCCACACAGGAAGGGACCTTAAAGATCCCCCAGTGCCACCCCAGCCACGGGCAGGGACACCTCCCACCATCCCAGGCTGCTCCAAGCCCCATCCAACCTGGCCTGGGACACTTCCAGGGATCCAGGGGCAGCCACAGCTTCTCTGGGAATTCCATCCCAGCCCCTCGCGACCCTCACAGGGAGGGGCTTCATCCCAAAATCCCGTCTGACCCTGCCCTCTGGCGCTGTGCAGCCGTTCCCTCAGGGCTTGAGCATCGCCTCTCACACCGGCACAGCCTGAGCAGCACGGGCCGGGAGGTGATAAAGGTTTGCTATCAGAGATAAGGCTCAGCCGAGCCCCGGGGCAGGAGCAGGGCCGTGCCCAGGTGGGACGCACAGGACAGAGCTCTGGGGAGGCTCCCTGGAGCTGGCGCTGCTGCAGGTGGCACCCAGGGCAGTCCTGTCCGGAGGGAATGGTCACCTGGGCCGGGGGGGGCTTGCCCAGAGCTGGGGATCGGTCCCACGCTCAGGCCCAGCAGAATTCCCACCTCTGCCTCATCCCAGCCAGGTGCATCCCGCTCCAGGTCAGCCCTGACCCCGCGGAAGGAACAAAACCGCGAGTGGTCCAACTCCAAAATCCCCTGAACTCGGCTCCGTCCCCTGCCTGGCTCTGCCGGAGCCCGGGCCGGGAGCGCGGGGCTGCAGCTGCCGCAACCCCGCCAGCCCTGCCCGGAGGGAGGGAGGAGATGGGGGGAAAAACTCTGTCCTGGGGGTTGTCAGCGTCCGGCCGGGCAGGGGGCTGCGGGAAGGGGGGTACGGGAAGGGAACTCTGCGGGAAGGGAATTCTGCGGGAAGGGGGGTACGGGAAGGGAATTCTGCGGGAAGGGAACTCTGCGGGAAGGGAATGCGGCACCGCGGCCGCAGGGGGGCCCCCGGTCCCCNGGCCGCAGGGGGCCCCGCGTCCCCCGCCGCACATCCCGGAGCCGCTCCGGAGCATCTTCCCTTAACGCCGGGCAGGGGCAGAGGCGGGGGCGGGGCCCGGGGCGGGGCCCCCCACCCCAATTAGCGCATTAACCCCTTCCTGCCCGCAGCGCAGCGTCAGCGATCGTGACGTCACAGGNAAGGGAACTCTGCGGGAAGGGAATGCGGCACCGCGGCCGCAGGGGGGCCCCCGGTCCCCGCCGCACATCCCGGAGCCGCTCCGGAGCATCTTCCCTTAACGCCGGGCAGGGGCAGAGGCGGGGGCGGGGCCCGGGGCGGGGCCCCCCACCCCAATTAGCGCATTAACCCCTTCCTGCCCGCAGCGCAGCGTCAGCGATCGTGACGTCACAGGATGGTTTGGGTCGGAGGGGACCTTAAAGCCCATCCGGTGCCACATCCATGGGCAGGGACACCTCCCGCT
>VZTI01002866.1:25227-36814 GCA_013397865.1 Struthidea cinerea | reverse complement strand
TCCCATCCCATCCCAGCCCACCCCGGCAGCTCCCGGTGCCCCGGGACTTTGCCCAGGCTCAGCCGGACGCCCTCGGAGCGGCTTTGAGCGCTCCGGAGTTCCTCAAAGGCTCGGGAAGCACGCGGGGAATGCGCGGCAGGGGGCCGAGCGCGGTGACCCCCCCCCAGCCGCAGCCTGGTGGGACAAGGGGTGGCATTCCGGGCATGGCCCTGCCACCCCGGCTCGGCTGCGCCCCGGGAGGGGGGAGGCACGGAATGGCTCCGATTAACCCGACTGGAAACGGGAGATGGTTGCGGAGCTGTGAAATGGATTTCCGTGCCGCAGCGGGGGAAGGGGGTGAAGGGAAAGGGTGGAGAGGCAGCTCCTGCCGCCAAAACCCGGGCACGTTCCCCAGATCCAAACCCGCGCAGGTCCAGGAATGTGCGAGCGGCGCTGGCACAGGGGGCTGCTCCCGATCCCCCACTGCCCTGCTTCCATCCCAGCTTTTCCCTGAATTTTGGGCTCTGCTGGTCCAGCAGCTGCTCAGCCTCCAAATCCGCCTGGTCCCACTCCCGGGGGTGCTGAGCCCCCACATCAGGGACGTGCCCGGTCCCAGTTCAGCACCACAGAGCGCTGGGGAAGCACCAGTTAAACCCACTGAGTTGTTCCACGCTGCTGGACGTGTCTGAGCTCACCCACCCTGACCGGGGCTGGAGCGCGGCCCCATCCCAGCGGGAAGGGCACAGGCACAGGCACAGGGACAGGAGCCTGGCCCAGGCAGCCCCTCCCTCACCCCCAGCAATCAAGGTGACATCTCAGCTTTGCCGTTTGCTTTTAATTTAAGGTTTTTCTCCAGTGCTGTAGGAGGGAGGGAAAACACCCGCAGCCCCCCGGAGAGGGGAAAGGGCCAGCGAGCACACGCGGCAATAGTGCAAGGGAGCCGTGTGACACCGGGGCACAGCCACCTCCCCAAAAACACCCCCAGGAGGCCGCTGTGCAGCCGGACACCTCCCGTGCTGCTGCCCTCCGCACCAGCTCGGGCAGAGGCAATAAATCAATAAATAAAGACCCGGTGCCTCTCCAAAGGCACCTTTTTTTTTTTCTTGGTTTTTTTTTTTGTCTCCACATGACAGTGAGAGATGTTGGCATCGCAGCCTTTCCTCAGCCCGGGGTTCCGGCCACATCCAGTTCGGGTTTCTCAGCACTCAGGAGAGGGCAGAGCCGTGGCCTGGCCGCTTTGGCCGCCAGCACCTCCCAAAGCCCAGCCCACAGGCAGCACCTTTGAGCCCTCGCAGCACCCTGCTACATGTCCAGCTTGTTTGAGGTATATCACCCGCCCCCTCCGTCACCTTGTGCAGCCAAAAAACAGTGCAAAGAAAACAAAAATCCCCCCGCCCCAACCCCTTGCTTTCACCCGCGCCACGAGATGAGCCTGTCTGAGAGGGGAGGATGGCAGCGAGGCACCTCCGGGACCCCCCAGCCCCTCCTCGGGGGTCACTCTGGGGGCTTTGGTCCATTAAATGTCCTGGCTCTGGGGCACCCCCGGCCATCCCCCCCTCCACCCGGAGGCTGCCAAATAAATCCGCGGGACGCGGATCAGCAGCACCGGCAGCCCCGGGGAAGGCAGGGAGGGCTCAGTCCCCTCCCCAAAATGCACCAGCCCGGGCGAGCCCTGCGGGGAGGGAGGTGGCCTCAGCTCAGCTTCACCCCGACGGCCAGAGCGCGCCGGTAGAGCTCGGTGACATTGTCACAGCCCGCCAGGGACGCGCTGCTCTCCGCCAAGGGGCTGCGGCAGTGGGTGACAGTCCAGCGGCGCAGCCGCCGCCCTTCCTCCCGCTCCTCCTCCTCCTCCAGCCGCAGGAGGCTGTCGGCCGACACGCAGCTCCGCATGGCCCCGGCGCCGGAGGGGCCGCGGGCGGGCAGGTCCAGCTGGTCGAAGGACTCGGTGGACAGGATGCTGTCCTCGCTGACGGCGCTGGCCGGCCGGGCGCGGGGGCCCTGCGGCAGCGGCGCCTCGCTGAAGCCCCCGAAGCCCCGCCCGGGGGGGGTCCCCGGCTCGGCGCTGCCCGAGGAGAATTTCCCGTTGTGCTTGAGGATTCCTTTCCTGCGGGCAGGGAGCCCCTGCGGGCCCCGCGCCGGGGAGGGCGGCTCGGCGAACACGCTCCCGTCCAGGTCCAAGCTCCCCGCGTCCAGCACGTCCCCGGACTCGCAGCACTCCAGGGACGAGTAATACCCGGACTCCCTGGCCGAGGGCTTCTTCAGGATTCCCTTCTTGGGCACGGCCGCGGGCGCCGCTCCCGGGCCGGTGCCGCAGGGCAGCATTCCAGAGGACAGGATCCGGGAGAGCCCCGCGGGGACCCCCTCCCCATCCTCCGCCGGCGGGGGGCCGGGCCCGGGCACCTTCTGCTCGCAGGAGTTCCTCTTCTTCAGGATGCCCTTGGGCCGCTTGAGGATGGACTTGGAGGGGTTCTCGGGGCCCGCGGGCAGCTCCTGCAGCGCCTGGGAGACGTCGTTCTCCTTCTTGGACTTCTTGAGGGAGCGCTGCCGCTCCAGGGCCACGCCGGGGATGTGCTGCTTCAGGAAGCAGCGCACCTTGGAGCCGTTCTCCAGCAGCGGCCGGGACGAGCGGCGCAGCCACTCGGCCACCGTGGCCAGCGGGGATTCGCTCTCCCGCAGCAGCTCCTGCTCGCCCAGCGGCACCTTGTAGCCCCAGTTGACCCACCAGTGCGTGGCGATGTCCTCGATGGTGGCCCGGCGCTCCGGGTTCACCATCAGCATCCAGCGGATCAGCCCGCAGGCATCTGGGGAAGGGACAGGTCAGGCGTGGAAGGGGACGCGGGGATGGGGGACACACAGGGGGACGGGGGTGGCCCTACCTGAGAGCTTGGTGGGCTCCCGGTAGTCCCCGCTCGTGATCTGTTTGACCAGAGTCTTGTAGTCGTGGCCATCGAAGGGCATCGTGCCGTGGACCAGGATGTAGAGGAGAACGCCCAGGGACCAGCTGTCCACCTGGGAAAGGGACAGAGGAGCCTGGAGGGGACAGCAGGACCGAGCTGTCCTGGTCCCCACCCTGCCAGAGTCTCATCGGGGCCCCCAGGATGGCGGCAGCCGCAGGGAAGGGGCAGGGTGTGGGGCAGGAGCCCAGCACACCCACCCACCCCGCAGTGCCCGGGCTCAGGGGTCCCGTCATCCCAAAATCCACCGGGAAAACCCCCGGAGCGATTCCCACACCCGGGAGGAGGCACAACCAACCTCGGGGCCCTTGTAGGGCCGGCCGTTGATGATCTCGGGGGACGCGTACAGGGGGCTGCCGCAGTAGGTCTGCAGGAGTTTGTCCTGCTGGAAAACGTTGGACAGCCCAAAATCTGCAATCTGGAGGGACAAACACGGCTGTCATCCAGCGACAAAGCTCCCTTTCCCAAAGCTCCCTTTCCCAAAGTTCCCTTTCCCAAGTTTCCCAAGGCTGAAAGTTTCCCTGGAGCTCTCCAGGGATGAACCGGGCCCAAACCAGGGCTGCCCTTGGTTCCGAACCCCCTCAGGGGGCACCACCAGCCTGGTTTTCCACCCCTGAGGTTCCTCCTGTTGCTCTCTCCCTCCCAAAAGCCTCATCCCAGCCACGGCAGCGGCTGCCCTGCGGCCCTGGCACTGGGAGCAGAGTGGGAAGGTGAGGTTGGAAGGGCTTCCAGGCTCTCCTCCAGCTCACTCCCAGCCACCCCGGGCGGCACGGTCCCTATCAGCTCCGCCTGGCACAGGTACTCATTATCCTCATTAGGGCTGTCACCTCACACCGAGCAGGAGCTTCCCCGCGAGCTCCCCATTGCAAAATTATCCCTGCTGGAGATAAATCCCACAGCCCGTTATCAGTGACCGCAGGGCTCCCTGGCCAAGGCCGCGCCGTGCCCTTCCTCCCCGGCAGAAAGCATCGCCCGAGGCCCCCGGAGCTGGGATTTCCTGGCTGGCACGCACAGAAACCAGGAAAAGAGCTCCTCTCATCCACCCAGCGCTGATCTGGTGCTCAGACTTTGCCCCCTTATCAGCAGGCAGATATCACTTATGGCTTCACCAGAACCTGCCGGGCTCTGCCAGCCCTCCCGGCTCCCCTTTTCCTGGGCAAACAGCATTCCCGGGTGGTGCCAGAGCTCCGGGAAGCCCTGAGGGGACTGAGGTGCTGTGGTCACCCCTCGTCCCTCCACGCTGGGCAGCTCCCCTTGGGTGACCCCCGAGCGCGGCCCCTTACCTTGATGTTCCCGTTGGCGTCCAGCAGGATGTTCTCCAGCTTCAGGTCCCGGTGGACGATCCCGTTCTGCGGGAAGGGCGGGAGAGCCGGGGTTAATTCGCGGAGGGTTTGAGGGAGGGAAAGTCCGGCGCACCGGGAGGTCACTGCCGGTCAGCGGCAGGGCGAGCAGGGCAGAGGAG
Organism: Struthidea cinerea; assembly: GCA_013397865.1. Classification (NCBI taxonomy): domain Eukaryota; kingdom Metazoa; phylum Chordata; class Aves; order Passeriformes; family Corcoracidae; genus Struthidea; species Struthidea cinerea. The sequence goes on along the minus strand of VZTI01002866.1, from coordinate 32,419 downwards.
CCGCACGCAGCGCCGGGTGTGGCCCGGGTGCCACCAGGTCTGGCTCCGCTCGGCAGCAGGAGCAGGGAGGTGCCCGCACCAGGTGCCACCCTGGGCTCCTCCACTGTCCCCAGCAGCCGGTGCCAGCCCCACCAGGGCACAGCTCCTGCTCCGCCAGGGCCTGCTGCGCCCAGCTGGGCGAGACCCCGACCTGCTTTGGGCTCAGGAGCTGCCCTGCCACCCCCCGTTCCCACCGGGGACTGAGGCACGGCCTTGGCGCATCCTCCAGGGACACCCTCGGGCTGGAGGGTCCTGCCAGGGCATCACCCCACAGCCCCGGGGAGGGTCCTGCAGCTTCACGTTCCCGTCGGGAACGGGACAGGTGACCCAGGGCTCGGCTTCCAGCCCCGCGGGCAGCCCTGGGCGTCTCCGTCTGGCTGGATGGGAGGGGAGGCGACACCTCCCAGGCCGGGTTAGTCACCCCCACACCGCAGCAGCCGAGGCCAGGACCTCCCAAAAGCTGCCGGGGCACTGCCACACCCTTCAGGCAAAGGCAGGAGCAGCCCTTCTCCTGGGAAAGGAGCAGAGCCACGAGCTCCTCTCACCTCCCGCGGGGCTGCACCCCTCCCCAGCCCCCTGCGGCAGCGCGGAGCACTCAGGAGCCCCTCCTGCCGCTCTCCCGCCGGGAAATCACCGGGAAATCACCGGGAAGCGCGGTGCCAGCCCACCTTGTGGCAGTAGTAGACGGCGGACACGACCTGGCGGAAGAAGTGCCGCGCCTCCTGCTCCGAGAGCCGCTGCCGCTCGCTGATGTAGTCGTACAGGTCCCCTTTGCTGGCGTATTCCATCACGATGACGATCTTGCTGCTGTTCTCAAACACTGCGGGACGCGGGGAAGGGTTAGGGGGGACCCTCGGGACTGTGGGAACGCTCGTTAGGACATCGCTGTTAACGGGCAGGTGAAGCCCTGGTTGACCCTAACGCTGCCCACCCCGATCGCTGCCCTCAGGCCTGGCCTAAACAGGGACCTGCAGCTCAGGGGGGGCACCGGAGCTGTCACCCACATCCCCCGGTGCCACCAGGGCTGCTGGCCCAGCAGCTGTGCCACCACCGAGGCTGTGCCACCACCGAGGCTGTGCCACCACCGAGGCTGTGCCACCACCGAGGCTCTGCCACCACCGGCTCTGCCACCACAGAGGCCGTGCCACCACCGAGGCTCTGCCACCACAGCGGTGACTCCAGCGTGCGGNCTCTGCCACCACCGGCTCTGCCACCACCGAGGCTCTGCCACCACCGAGGCTCTGCCACCACCGGCTCTGCCACCACAGAGGCTCTGCCACCGCCGAGGCTCTGCCACCACAGCGGTGACTCCAGCGTGCGGCTCTTTGCTGGAACCCCCGGCCAAGGGGGAAGGCGGCAGCGCCGGCACCGCCAGTGACCTTCCTGCCCGTCCCCACTGCTCCCAAAAAAGGCTCTGCCCGGAGCCAGGAGCCGGAGCGTTTTCTTCCTGTTTGCAGAAAGCCACCTCGGTGTTTTCGAATTCCAGCCGCCGCTGTGACTCAGCCCTCGCAAACACGGCGGAGGAGCTGCCAGCCCGCTCGCTTTTGTGTGGAGGACAAAAGGGCTCCGGAGCCCTCACAAGCGCCGGGAGCAGGGGCAGAGCCAGCCCCGAGGAAGGGCAGGGGCACAGCAGGTTCCAGCCCAAGGACTCGCTGTCCGCAAAGCCTGACCCACCTGCGGGTTTGGGCTGAGTCTGGTTCTGATGGGAGCTGGGGGAATTTCCCTCGGGTCGGTGTTATTCCCGATCCCTCCCGGCAGCAAAGCCCAGCCCTGGCCATAAAGCCGAGCCCGGCAGCACCAGGAACTCTCCCAGCACGCTGTGGTTTGGTTTTCCAGTGCCCCAGGGGAGGGAATGAGGAGGACTCCAGGACCGAGATTAAATCCTGCCTCGGGCTCAGAGCGGATCCACGGAGACCCCAAATTCTCCAGGATGAGCCTGGAGACAGCCCCTGCTCCGCAGCACAGCTCAGCCTCCCTCCGCAGCCCCGCCGAGGCTTCCAGCTCCCAAAATCCACATGTGGAGCTGGATTCCCGGTCCGGGAGGGAGGGGGCGGCACAGGAAGGGCTGTTTCTGGAGCGGGTATTTCCCCTCGGCGGGGAAAGCGCAGCCCGGGAGCATCTGCTTTCCCTGCTGAGTCCCCGGGAACGGGAGCCAGGTCCTGGAAGGGAGGAGAGGGCCGGGCCGAGCCCACCCAGCCAGACCAAGCCCACCCCAAGAGCCCTCCCCCCGTTCTGGAGGCTCCGATCATGGATGCAGCTGGAAAAGGGAAGGGAGCGGAGGCCTCACCTTCGTGCACAGCGATGATGTGGGGGTGGTTGAGGGAGGACATGATCTCGATCTCCCTCCGGATGTGGACAAGGTCCTGCTCATCCTTGATTTTGTCTTTCCGGATGGATTTGATGGCCACCTGTGGATGAGCACAGAGGGGGCTGTGAATTCCCAAAGCAAGAAATTCCTAAATTCTTCCCCTCCCTCCTTTGGGAAGGGGCTCACAAACAAGATCCCAACCACCCGCCTTCCCCACGTGCCGTATCCAAGAGCCGAGCAGCGCAGCTCCATGGAAACAGCTCCGGGAAAAAGCGAATTTTATCGATTTGGGGTTTATCCTTCCCAATTCCTGCTGCTGCACGCGCGGGAGAAGCCCCCACCGAGGGACACCTGTGCCAGCTCCCCATTTCTGGGGGCTCCTCGAGCCTCCTCCTGCAGGTAGCACCGCCCTGCTCCTCGTTTTGGGGCTTTGCATGGATTTTATCCCGCTGCTGGAGCACAGCCAGCCGCAGGAATGCGCCCTGCACGCGTGACTCGGGAAATAACCACAACAGCAACAGCAACAGCCCGTTCCTGGGGTCGGGAATGGGGGGAAAACCCCCACACCTCGCGTCTTGTTTGCCCCTAAACCACTTTAGTTCTAGGACTAAGAGCAAGTTCGGATTCAAAAGCGGATCCCTGCTCGGAACGGGGTGGGAGACCCGGCGTTCTCCAGGCTTTCCTTTGGGTTTTCAAGTTCTCCTCCAGAAGGGGATTGAAAAAGGGGAGGAGGACGAGCAGTAGGTGCCGGAGAATAGGCGCCTTCTAATCCTCTTTCAAAGGGGCTGCGGGCACACAAAGCGCTCCCAGGGCTGAATTTACAACTGAATCCAGCAGAACCTTTCATTTCTTTTTTTATTTTTTTTTTTTCCCTCTTCTCCCCTCCCAGACAAGAATGCGGAACAGCTTTAATCCCGCCAAGGGACCCCCGCACCGGTCTCCCGGCAACGGCGAGAGGGGCCACAGACCCCCGCCGGCCCCAGCTGCCGGCACGGGGACCTTCCTCCCGCTCCGAGGGATGCTCAGCCCCGTGTCCTTGCGATTTAGGGGCGCTGGAAGCCTCGCTCCTCAAATCCCAGCCTTGCTAAGCCGGGCCTGTGGCAGCAGACACAGAACCAGCGGGGAGAAGCCCCCGAAAGAGGGCTCGGGTGGGCACTGAAGTCCCTTTTTTGGCCCCAAATCCCATTTTTGTGGCACTGGACCACCTCAGGCAGCACCAGCCGGAGCGGGAATTGCTCCTGGAGGATCCAGCGCGTGCGGGAGCCAACGGGCAGGGTGGCCTCTGGCCGGGGGAGGTTCGATAACCCCTGCCCAAGTTTCTGCGGAAAGCAATCCTGAAAGCGTTCGGCGCTTCTGGGAAGCCCAGCCAGGTTTTCTTTCTCCCGACCTTTGCTCGACAGGTTAAATTTTAACAATTTTTTCCCTGCTGCCCCAGTTTCCTGACCCCTGCAGAGCCCTCTTGCAGCCAGCCAGCCTCCCAAACTCCGGCTGGCTCCCTCCTTCCGTGCCCCCTGCTAAAGCCTGGCACCCAGCCCAGCGCCCTCAGGAGTTCGGGGGGCGCTCCCAGAGCATCTCCTCGCCGCCCCCCGCACCCCCAAAATTCTGAGCCAGGGCTCAGGGCAAGAGCCACAACCCATGGAAAGATGGAGCAGCTCCAGGAGATGCCCCTGGCTGGATCCAGCAGTGCTGGATCCTCACCATGATCCCAAAATCAGTGACCTCCAGGCAGACGGAGCCATCCCATCCTCCCCCAGCGGGGCCAAGCAGCAGCTTTGTTCCCAAACCCTCCCTGCCCGAGAGGGCTGGGAGCAGAGGCGTCCCCCGGAGATGGGGACAGCAGCCTCGGGGACAGGCAGTGCCACAGCCCCCAGGGAGAGTCCCCTGCAGGGGAACAGCCACAAGAAATCCCACCGGAGCCTTCCTCTGGGAGCCCGGGGAGCTCGGGAGCGCTTTCCAAGTCAAAAAAGGCTTTTAATTAAAAGCTTTTTGGGGGCAGAACAGGTATTTTCAGCAGCTGCTGAAAGATGCATTAAGCCACAACCCCAGGCAGCGCTTCAGAAGTTGTTCCAGACTGCAGGGGCAGCGTTCCCGTGCTCCATGAAATATGGATTAAAATCCACCCCGGAACAGCCCCGGCTTCGCCCCTTCCTGGAGATCAAAAGAGAATCTGGAATATTCCAGGTGCTGCCTTCTCCTGACACCAGCACGGGCCCCCAGATTACGTTTGTGACACCGAGGAGAGTCCCACGGGAGGTCCCCCGGTTGTGCTTGGCTTGGCTGCGGGCCCGGGAGCGGGAGCCGGGCTGGGAAAAACTCCGGGCTGGGAGGAAAAGAAAGAGCGCCGAGGCTGCCCCGCAAACAGGTGCAGCTTGCAGCAGCACGGCGCTGGATCTTCAACCCCCAGCACAGAGGGGGAAAGGGAAGGAGGGAAAAAAAGGGAAGGAGGAAAAAAAATGGGAAGGAGAAAAAAAATGGGAAGGAGAAAAAAAAATGGGAAGGAGAAAAAAAAATGGGAAGGAGAAAAAAAATGGGAAGGAGAAAAAAAATGGGAAGGAGAAAAAAATGGGAAGGAGAAAAAAAATGGGAAGGAAAAAAGGAAGGAATAAAAAAAGGGAAGGGATAAAAAAAGGGAAGGGATAAAAAAAGGGAAGGGATAAAAAAAGGGAAGGGATAAAAAAAAGGGAAGGAATAAAAAAAGGGAAGGGAAAAGAACCAGCAACTCCCTCCGCACCCGATGTGACATTGCAGGGATTTTTGCAAGGATTGGGAAAGGCACTCAGCAGGAGCATCACTTCAGATAAAGGATTTCTAACCAGAAAAAAGGTTTGTTTGTTTGTTTGTTTGTTTGTTTGTTTTCCAGCCAAATAATTCATGGAAGTCCCAAAACCCTCTCCAAGAGCCTGGAATTTCCTGTCACCTTCCCACCAAATCAGCCTGCTCTGAGCCCAGGTATTTTAAAATTCAGAGAGGAACAAGAAATCCGGGCGGTAAAACGGGATGGTTCAACACCCAGCGCCTCTGTCAGAGGCAATTCCCGATTCGCCAGAGGCGAAATCCTTGCGGATGGAGCAGCTCCAGCTTTTCAGCCCGAGCCGGTGCCGTGGGATCCCCGCAGCCCACGAGGGGTCCCGGCCCTCGCACCCGGGGCTTGGGGAAGCGAAAGCCGCTTAGGGAAGGAGCGAACGACAGCCGAGCTCGGGGGAAACCTCCAGGTTAAACAGGCCCGGAAACGCTGAGTGCTGCGGAAAAGAATTTGTGGGCAGAGGAGAGATTTGTGGTTTAGGGCTCCTGTTCCTTCAGCAGGCCGGGGAGGTGCTGCTGGCAGAGCCTTTGATTATCTGCGGCGTTGATTGAGGGCTCCGTGGCCTGGGGGTTGAATTTCCATGATAAAAGAGCGATGCCGGAGCCCGTCCTGAGGGGCTTCCGCAGACGGGCGAGTTTTGGGGCAGAGAACGGAGATTTCTGAGCTGCGGCTGTCAGGTGCGGGCAGGGAAAGCCGAATTTTCTCGCCCATGCCGAGGGGAGGGATCCTTCCCACTCTGTGGGTGGAAGCTGCATTTCAAGGCCCTGATTATGCAGCGAACCAGCGGCTTCTCGCGGCTCGGATGGGAGACCTGCCTTGGGATCTGATTTCATTGAGAGCCGTGCTCTTACACAAGGAAACCTCGCGGATTCCCAGCGCTTTTCCCCCGGCGTGTCCCCGTGGGATGCCGCTGATCCCATCTCACGCCCTGCTCAGCCCCTGGCAGGGCCAGTCCGGCCGCTCGCAGCTCACCCCCTGCTCAGGCCGGGGTGCGAGGGTCTTTTTGGGTCCCTCCTACCCCTCGGGGCTGGGAAATCACGGCCAAGTTTGAATCCTTGCAGGTTCCCACAGGACAGAGTGGCACCCGGCGTCCCCGGGGGCTCAATCCCCTTTTCCCCGAGGAAAGCTGCGCCCTGCGCTGCTGAGCCGTGCCTCGCACGGAGCCGCTTTCTCCCGCGGGCTGGCGTGAGTCAGGATTTTGGGCAGCCCGGCTGAGCTCTGGGTGCCCCACACCGTGTGAAAGCCAACAGCAAACCCGGCCAGCACCCAGGGTGAGAGGAAGGGAAAAACCCTTCAGACTCGAGTGCGGTGTTTGCTTTGGCGGCCGCGTCCCCGCCCGCTCCCTCCCCCAGGAAGCCCGACCGCGGTCAAGTGGGCGAGAGGGGCTGCAGCCCCCGGGAGGAGGGGGGCGAGACCCCTCCGGGCTGCCCCCGGCCCCGCTGAGCCCCCGCCTGCGGCACGGGGAGGGCAGAGCCGCAGCAGAGCGGCTGCGGAGGAGCGGGGCCCGGGGAGGGCTGCACCGAGCCGGTTACCGGCTGCGGAGAGCCGGGGCCGGGGGATGCACCGGGGACGCGGTGCTCGGAGCGGGGGATGCTCGGGGGTCCCGTTCCGGGGCACCGTGAGAATGCACCGGGCACGGGGTGCGGGGGGAGCACCGGAGGGGGAGGCACCGGGGCCGGGCAGCGGGAAGCGGGGGGTGCTCAGGGACCTCCGAAACACGGCGGGGACGCAGCGGGGACAGGGAGGGACGCACCGGCCGGGGGGAGGCAGCGGGAACGGCGAGGATGCAGCGGGCCGGGAGGATGCTCGGGGACCCCGCACGGTGCCCCGGGGGGATCCTTACCAGCTTCCCGGAGCGCTCCCGGGCTTTCTTCACCTTCCCGTAGGTGCCTTTCCCCAGCGTTTCCAGGAACTCGTAGCGGTGCTTGAGGTTGTGCTTGTGGTGGTGCCGCTTCACCGCCTGCTTCTTCATCAGCGGCCGCGGCGACTTGATGAGCCCCTCGGCCAGCGAGGCGGCCAGCGCAGAACCGGAACCGGTGCCG
>VZTI01002866.1:1390-21778 GCA_013397865.1 Struthidea cinerea | reverse complement strand
CTCTCCCCAGACACGGCTTTGAAGGCTCCGGGGGTGTCCCAGATGTGCTGCGGGGCTGGGAGGGGGCGGGGGCGGCTCTGGGATCAGGGGAGCTCTGGAAGAGGGGGGGGTCCTTCCCTCCGGGGCAGCTGAGGGGCTCCTGCCAGGCACCCCCGCCCTGGATGGTCTGAGGGGCTGGGGACACCCAGGGGACATCCACGGGCAGCGGCTCCGGGCGTGGTTTGCAGCTCCAGGGGCTCTCCTGAGCTTGGCCCAGGAGTGAGGCAGGAACCTGAGTCAGCTCCGAGGGATCCCAGAGCCGCTCCCACAGAAATAACTCAGCGTTCCCTGGGATGTGGTTCCGTCCGTCCATACCTCCATCCTCCCATCCATCCATCCATCCATCCATCCATCCATCCATCCATCCATCCATCATCCATCCATCCATCCATCCATCCATCCATCCATCCATCCATCCATCCATCCCTCCATCCATCGCTCCATCCCTCCTTCCCTCCCGCCATCTCCTCTGGATAAACCCAGGCTCATTTCAGACCCATCCAACGCGTCCCACAGAATTTGTGTCCCACAATCATTCCCCAGGGTTACTTTGCACACCCCCCCAGCCTGATGATGCTCCAGTCAGGAATCCAGGCCCTGCCGACGAAAAAGGAGATCGGGAATGTGCCGCAGCCGGGGATGGATCCCAGTCGGACGGAGAACATTCCAGTGGGGAGATGAGCAGTGGAGCGCATCGAGGAGAGGAGAAGAGCAGAGCAAAGCTCTAATGAGGAGCGGCCGGGTCGGAGTCCGGCTCGTTCCGCAGCTGAACCAGACACAGGAATTCCCAATCCAGCCTGGATCCATGGCAGTGAATCCTGGAGTCCAAACTGGGATGAACCCGGATACCAGCCCCTCCAAAATCTGGGTTTATCTCCTTTGGATCTTTAATCTCCGTGTTATCAGGTGATAACAAGATCTTTGTCGAACACATGCAGTGTCTGAGTGCCAAAAAATTGGGAAGTTTTTTGAATAAAGTCCAACCCAAGCCCTGTTCCAACCCCAAAATTCATCACCCGCCGTGGCTGAAGCCCCCAGCAAACCCCAGATGAGTGGCAGCAGGGGCTCAGCAGGCTCCAGACCCAATTTCCTCCCATTTTTGCGAGTTTGGATCAATTCCCCAGGAATTTTGCTCCCCTCTCATTCACGCCCCAGACCACAACCACTCGCCCATAGCAAGGAGATCGAATTTTATGGATATAATTCATAAAATACATGGTTATAGATACATTTTTTCTATCAAACCACTCCTTCAAGGCTCCCCTAACTACAAATCCATCCCTCCCAGGCTGCCCCGACACCCTCCCGGGCGCTGGGGGGTCACAGCACGTGGGGCTGCAGAAACCCCGAGGCATTTAGAGGAAAAATAAGCAAAATTCCCCTCCGAAAAAAAAAGCTGCAGCTTTTCTTTGGAGAGCAGGAAGCGTCTGTGCCTCAGGATGGTGACTCCGCATCCGCTCCAGCGCCGGCGGATGCGGAGGGAATGGGAGCAGCCGGGGGTGACTTCACTGCTGGTGGCCCCACAGGGTTGGGGACGTCACCGGGATGGGGACGGCAGTGACAGAGGTGCTTCCCGGAGCTCTATTCCCAGCTCTCCAGAGCGGAATTCCCGGCTGAAGCTGGAACAGCACTCGCACAACCCCACACCGGGTTCCTTTTGGGAATTGTCAGCCACGAAGGGCAGAGCTGAGCCCAAAGAGAAGCGGTGACCCCAAAAAATATTGTCCCCAACAGCCAGGAGCAGCCCGGGCGCGTGTCCTGGGCCCACGGCAAGGTGCAGGAATCATTTCTGCTCCACCACCGGATCCTTTGGAGGTTGTTCCTTGAGGAAGTTTCCTGTTTGTGCAGACAAAGTCTGCTCGGGGACAACAAAGGACGATTTTTTGGCAGCAGGGCCAGCTCGGCCCTCAGCCTCTGTGTCGGAGCAGCCACCGGGGCCGGGGCTGAAAAGCCTCTCAGCAAACCCCGAGCGTGGGGAGTTCAGGCGAGGACACGGCCGGGGCCGCTGCGGGATTTTTTTTGTGGCTGGAAAACTCCGAGGGCTCGGCTGGGTTGGGATAAAGGCGCGCAGGGAGCGGGGCGGGCGCGGAGGCTGCGGGGTCCTGGGGGCTGCCTGAGGCAGCGGGACCGGCCCGGGGCTTTCTGCAGCCCCCCAGGGACAGGAGGACCGGGTTTGGGACAAACCCGCTGAAGATCCCAACATTTATCCAGGGATAACCTCTGCGTCTCTCTCATCCCGAGGGATTCACTGCAGAGCTCGGGGAGCTGCGGCGCGACCCAGACCCGGAGATATTTCCCGGACTGGCTCTGGGCAGCAGCATCGGGGACTCTTTGGACCCAAACCCAGCTCTGCCACGGCTCCCGGCGGTGGTTTGGGCTCCACGGGGATGCCTTTCCACGGGAATAAAACGCTGGAGGAGACGCGCAGCATCCTTGGCGCACCAAGTTATTTGTTGGATCTGGGAAATGGGATTTCGGAGCCATCCCGATCCATCACCGCCCGGCCAGGGCAGCCCAGGACAGCGGCAGGGCTGCCGGAGGTGCTGCTCCAGCCGCAGCTCAGCCCAGGGATGCCATCTGCTGTTCGCAGCTCTGGGAACAGGCCTGGAGCCGGCCCGGCCCCGCTCTGCCCAAAACAAACCCCCCAAAACCGCTTAAACGGCGCAAAACCGCCCCGCACGCACGGCCAGCAGCGCCTGAGCCACCCGAGCCTTGGCTCAGGGTCACACCTCCGTCACCTGCAGGGCGGGCACAGCCCCTTGGTGACAAAACCCAGGAGGTTGTGTCCTGCAGGATCCCATTTCCCAGCAGGAGCATCCCAGGGAAGGGCAGGATCGAGGCGCAGCCGGGTTCTGCCCGGCTCCATCGCGGGGAAAATCCCCCCCGAGCCAGGAGCACCCAGGGCGGGCATTCAGCACCTCCAGGGATGTCCCAGGGATGGGAGCTTGGGATGCATCCAGAGGCAGAGAGAGACCTGGATCTGCTTCCCCTCCACGGGGACTCAGAGCTGCTCCTTTCCCCCTCTCTGAAAGCTCGGGACGCCCCCAGCTCTGATTCTGTCACCCCCAGCCGCTGTCACCTCTCCATGGAGTCCCCCAGAGGGTTTCTTCCCAGGACGCTGCTCTGTCCCCGCCTCTCTCCAGGATTTCTGGAGGCAGAAAGGGAAGGATCCGGCTCCAGCTGTGCCGCAGCCACACAAAGGATCCCTCCTCCCCCTGCTCCAGCCGAACAAAGCACCGAGCCCGGAGCCGCGGCCGCTGCGCTGAGCAGGGCCCGGGAATCAGGAGAAAAAGAGCTGGGAAAGGTTCCTTAAGGACAAAGGAAAATTCCTCATTAACTGCCCGGCTCGGTGCAGAGGCGGCTCGAAGGGAGATTCGCTGTGCCCGGCTTTGGGCTAGAGGGGAAGGCGCCTCTTTCTCTCCATTTCCCCTCCTCTTTCTCTCCATTTCCCCTCCTCTTTCCCTCCATTTCCCCTCCTCTTTCCCTCCATTTCCCCTCCTCTTCCCCTCCTGCCTTTCCCTGTCATTCCAGCTGCGCAGCGCTCGGGATCGGGGGGATCCCGCCTGGAACGACAGGGAGAAGGAGCCGCCGGATCCCGGCCGAGGGTGCCTCCATCCCCGCCGTGTCCTCGGCGGCCGCGCGGCGTCCTCGGAGCTCCACGCGGTGTCCTCGGAGCTCCACACGGCGTCCTCGGAGCTCCACGCGGTGTCCCCGGAGCTCCGCGGCGAAGGGAGCGGCCCCGCGCCGGGACCCCGGTCCCCGCAGCGCAGGGAGCGCGTTAAAGGAGGGATGTGACACCTTGGAAGCGAACCAGCGGTGGGGTGACATCCCTGGGAGTGTCCAAGGCCAGGCTGGACAGGGCTTGGAGCAGCCCGGAACAGGGAAAGGTGTCCCTGACCGTGGCAGGGGTGGGACTTTAAGGTCCCTTCCAACCTAAATCGTTCCATGATTCCATGATCCCAGCCTGGCCTGACCCCTCTCTCCCACATTTTCACGCTGTCCCAGCCCTGACACGGCCCCGGCTCCTCCGAGGGCTTTCCCAAAGACAGCTTTTAATGGGACGGCTACTCCAAGCTGGAATTGCGTCCCGACAGTTTGGAAACCCCTCCCAAAAACTGCCCGGGGCGAGCGGAACCCAAGAGGAGGCAGCGGCCGGGGTCACTTTTGTGTCACCAAAGCCACCCCCGGTCCCTGGGGTGACAAACTGGAGGCACAGCCCCGGATTGCTCCTTTCTCCCAGGGGAGATCCCGAATCTCCAAAGCAGCCAAAAAACGCTGGAAAATCGCAGGTTGAGACCGTCTCCACCCCACACCCAGCAAAGGCAGCGGCTGTGCCAGTCCTGCGCCAGCAGTGAGGAGCCAGAGCTGTCCCTTGGGAATTCATCCTCCCGGAGAATCGGCGGCCCCCGGTTCTGCCGGAGTGCCGGGGAAGCGCCGCGGGATGGCAGGAAAAGCCTTGCTGTGAAGGCGAAGAACGAACCCCCGGATCCGGCTGCAGCTCCGGAGCTTCCCTCGGGAGAAGGGGATCTGCAGGGAAGCACTCACAGATCCCGGGAGCGAAGAGGACACCACCACTGTCCCCCCTGAGCCACCGCTGACCCTCTGGAGAGTCCCAGCGCCTCCCGAGCTGCCGCCTGTGGCCGGGATGGCTGCAGGGACACGATTCCCACGCCGGAATCTCCGGAGTCCTTCCCGCGGGCAGGAGATGTGGAGAGCAGTTCCTCCAGCTGGGTGTCCCCGCGGAGCTGTGACAGCGGCTGGAGGGGACCCCTGGCTGGAGTGGGGGTCCCTCACGGGGGTGCAGCGGCAGTGCCAGGGAGGGAGGCACCAGAACCCCCGGATGCGGTTCTGGAGGAGCTTCCAGGCTCCCAGAGCAGCCGGATGGTGCTGGGAGCTGCCGGCAGTGTCCCCAACGCCACTGCTGGGGACAGCCAGGGGCAGGGACCTCTTCCAGGCGGGATCCTCCTCCGGAATCAGGAATCAGAGAGGCACAGGGACCTGTCCCAGGGGGGATCCTGCTCCGGAATCAGGAATCAGAGAGGCACAGGGACCTGTCCCAGGGGGTTCCTGCTCTGGAATCAGGAATCAGAGAGGCACAGGGACCTGTCCCAGGGGGTTCCTCCTCCGGAATCAGGAATCAGAGAGGCACAGGGACCTGTCCCAGGGGGGATCCTGCTCCGGAATCAGGAATCAGAGAGGCACAGGGACCTGTCCCAGGGGGTTCCTGCTCTGGAATCAGGAATCAGAGAGGCACAGGGCCTCCACGGCCGTGCTGAGCCCCTGGCTCACGCCGCCCACGGCCAGCAGGCAGTCCCGCAGTGCGATGCTGGAGCAGGCGCAGCGCGGGGTGGGCATGGGGGGGAGGCTCTCCCACTTGTTCTTCTCCGGGTGGAAAGCCTCTGCCGACTCCAGCACCGTCGGCTGATTCCCTGGAAGCACAAAAGGAGGCGCTGGATGATAAAAATAAAAAACAAAATCCACTCAAGGACCAGAATTTGCTGTAAACCCACAAGAAAGTTGGATCTGAGCCCCTGGAGCTTGGAGCTGTCCAGAGCATCTCTTGGCTGCTCTGTACCCCAACCCCTTATGGGGTCTGCTTTCCCTGCTGCCTCCCACCAGCCAGGACCAGGATTTCCCCCTTTTCTGGGATGACAACAAACCCCACATGATTTTAAAGGGTTCCCACCAGCCCCAGAGCCTCACCCAGGCCCCCGGCCACGACAACTCTGCCTTGCAGGTAGCCGGCCACGAAGTCTGCTCGCCTTTTCTTCAGGAAGCAGGAGCGCTCCATCTTCATCCACCCACCTGGGAAGGACGGGACGTGCTGGGTTTTAGGGGATCATCCACTCCCGGAGAAAGCAGCTGCCCCTCTGACCTCCCCCCGGCTCGTGGAAGCGCAGTTCGGCTGCTGCACCTCGGGGTGATAAAACCCCATGGAACAGGTTGGGTTTGCCCCCAGCACGCCAGGAAGGAGCTGTTGGATCCAGCTGCCTTGGGATTGTGGTTTTCCCTTTCCACTTGTTAATCCTGGCTGGAAACGTCCTCTAAGCTGAGCTCAATGCAGCAGCTGATGGGATCTCTGAGCTCTGCAAGGCCAGCAGAGCCCCAAACCCAGCCCTGTGTGTCCCTGGGCCCCAAACCCAGCCCTGTGCATCCCCAAACCCCAAACCCAGCCCTGTGTGGCCCCAAACCCCAAACCCAGCCCTGTGCATCCCCAAACCCCAAACCCAGCCCTGTGCGGCCCCAAACCCCAAACCCAGCCCTGTGCATCCCCAAACCCCAAACCCAGCCCTGTGCGGCCCCAAACCCCAAACCCAGCCCTGTGCATCCCCAAACCCCAAACCCAGCCCTGTGCGGCCCCAAACCCCAAACCCAGCCCTGTGCATCCCCAAACCCCAAACCCAGCCCTGTGCGGCCCCAAACCCCAAACCCAGCCCTGTGCATCCCCAAACCCCAAACCCAGCCCTGTGCGGCCCCAAACCCCAAACCCAGCCCTGTGCATCCCCAAACCCCAAACCCAGCCCTGTGCGGCCCCAAACCCCAAACCCAGCCCTGTGCATCCCCAAACCCCAAACCCAGCCCTGTGCGGCCCCAAACCCCAAACCCAGCCCTGTGCATCCCCAAACCCCAAACCCAGCCCCGTGTCCCCTCCCTGTCCCTCTGGAAGCCCCCACCTTGCTCCAGGTCGAACACGTCCACGGTCCTCATGAACTTGGGCTGCCGGTAGAGCCGGCCCTGGCGCAGCCCCCCCAGGCTGAAGAGCTTCTCCTCGGTGGGCACGAAGCTGGAGAAGGCCCTTTTGTTGGGAATGCTGGGGAACTTGGCCCACGACCTGGTGTCCGTGTCAAAAACCTCGAAGGCGTTGACGGCGTACTTGGATTGCCTTCCCCCTGGGAAAAGGAGAGGGAATCCCGGCTCAGGGGCCGGAGGAGCCTCGGATCTCCCGTTCCCCGAGTGAAACAGGGAGTTTTTCACCTCTCTCTGCTCTTTTTCTCTGTTTCATGACAGGAAAAAGCTGAATTTTCAATTTTCCAGCCTCTCCCCACGGCGCTGGCACAGGGAGGTGTTTGAAATGCACCGGTTCGATCCAGACAAATCCAGAGCAGAGCCGGGATCGGGCTCAGAGAGACTTTGCAGCTCCGATGAGCTCGGATCCAGTGAGGGAGGAGGAGGGTGAGGAGGGGAGGGAAGGAAAAAAGAAGGAGAAGGAAGAGAAAGGGAGGAGAAGGAAGAAAAGGGAAGGAAAAGGAAGAAAAAGGAAGGAAAAGGAAGAGAAAGGAAGGAAAAGGAAGGAGGAGAAGGCGAAGGGGAAGGGGAAGGGGAAGGGGAAGGGGAAGGGGAAGGGGAAGGAGAAGGAGAAGGAGAAGGAGAAGGAGAAGGAGAAGGGAGGAGGAGAAAGGACAAGAAAGAAGGAGAAGAAAGAAGGAGAAGAAAGGAGAAAGAAGGAGGAAGATGGAGAAAGAAGAGAGGAGGAGAGAGAGGGAGGAGGACAGGGAGGCCGAGGCGGATGAGGCCGGGCTGGTCCTTACCCAGCACGTAGATCTTGGTGCCCCGCAGGACGGACGTGGCCGCGTAGCGGGGCGTGGGCATGGCAGCCAGGGACACCCAGATGTCCTTGAGCGCGTCGTAGTGCTGCAGGAAGTTGTGGGGCCGCAGGTCCGAGCCCATCCCCCCCGCTGCGTACACCCTGTAGTCTGGACAGGGGGAAAAAGAAACCCACCCCAAAAATCCCACAAAATTGTTATAGGAAAGCAGCAGAAATCCAGAAATCCCCCCCCTGAATAAAATCCCCACTGATCTGCTATGGGAAAGCACCAGAAATCCCCCTCCCCTGCAAAAATCCAGCCAGCCCTGCAAAAAAATCCACCCAAGGACCGGAATTCACTGCAAACCCGCAGGAAAGTTGGATCTCAGCCCCTGGAGCTTGGAGCTGTCCAAAACACCCGCAGGGACCAGCAGAGCCACCAGGGCTGGTGACAAAGCCGTGGGTGGCTCTGTCTGTGCTTCCAGAGCATCTCGGGAGGGTGGGAGGTGACAAACGCACGAGGCCCAACTCCTGGAAGCACAGGAGACGTTTTGGAGGCGAACGAGGCCACCCTGGGCCGTCGCCCGGAGTGTTTTTGAGCACAAAAGATCAGAGAGCCAAACCCAAATCACCGATTCCTCAACCAGATCCCGAAATCCCCAAGCCCAGCACCGGCAGGTCCCTCCTTGCCTTTGGCCGTCACCGAGATGCCCATGGCGGCCTCCCGGAGCGAGCTGCGCTTCCTCCAGCGTCCCTCGTCCGTGCTGTACATCTCCACCACCTTCAGCGGCAGCTGGTTCGTGCCCACCCCGCCGATCACCATGATCCTCTTGCCCAGCGCGGTCACGGCCACGCCGGCCCTGGCCGTGGGCATGGGGGGCAGCGCTGCCCACCGGTCGGCCTCGGGCGAGTAGACCTCGAAGGAGTCCACGGGGACGCCGTTGTCGTCGCAGCCGCCCACGGCGAAGACCTGCCCGGCCGCCTCCACCAGCGTGGAGTACACCCTGCGGCTGGGCAGCGGCGCCAGCGACTTCCACTGGAAGTCTTTGGTGCTGGGCAGCTCCATGGCGGCCACCGGGAGGATTCTGCCCGTGGGAACGGCGGTTTTATGCTGGAAAAGCGAATTCCGGCATCACTGAGGGTGGAGAAGGTCTCCAGGATCAGCCGAGCTGTGCCCGATCCCTGCCCTGAGTGCTGAGTGCCACGTCCAGGAATTCCTTGGACACCTCCGAGCCTCCCTGGGCAGCCCCTGACAAGGCCTGAGCGCGCTTTCCATGGGGAAATTCCTGCTGAAATTCCAACCTGACCCTCCCCCCCCCGGGCAGAGCCTGAGGCCGTTCTCTCTCATCCCACCCCAAATTCCCCGGGATAATATCCCAAATCCCCTCCCCCGGCTGCCCCCTCCTGTCAGGGAGTTGTGCAGAGCCAGAAATTCCCCCGGAGCCTCCTTTTCTCCAGGCTGAGCCCCTTTCCCAGCTCCCTCAGGATTCTCCAGCCCCTTCCGCAGATCCCTTCCCAGCCCCAAAATGTCCCTCCTGAGCTGAGGGAAAGAGCCCGAGTGCCACCCCCACCCCAGCGCGGCACCGCCGGTACCTCTCAGCGCCTCTCCATCAATCCTGCGCCTCCAGAGCTGCCTCAGCAGCTCCCGCAGAGACCGAGCCTAAAAATAAAACAAAACAAAAAGAGGTGGGAAAGAAAGAAAAAGAAAAAAAGGGGGGGAAAAAGCCCAGGCGAGAAGGTTGGAGTCAGATCGTTCTGCTGCTTCCCGAGCTCCCCCGCCCCCGGGGTGACACCCAAACCCGGCGTCTGCTCTCTCCACGCCTGCTTTCCTGCCTGCTGGCCAACTTTTCCTCCTCTGACCCACCTGGTTCCTCCTCCCGATCTCCCTCACACGCTCACCCTGAGGAAAGCAGCAGCCCCCGGCTCCCTCCTCTCCATCCCCGGGAGGGATCCCAGGGGGAGCGGGCCGGAGCCCCGCGGTCTCTGCTCCGTCTCCTCTCTCCAAACGTCATTAGGCGCCATGCAGATGAGCTTAATGAGCTTAATGAGCGCGGGAGGACGGAGAGAGGGCGAAGGGAGAGCGGCAAAAGCGGCGCTGGCGGCTTCGCTCCGGCATCTCCACCTCGGTGTCCGACACCCGCCCGCAGCCAAGGGCAGAATTCCCGTGAATTCCCTTTGTCCCTGCGGCGGCTCCCGGCGGCTGCTGCCGGCTCGGATTTTGGGACGCGGCTCTGAAGGGCAGAGCCGGCCCCGGCCAAAAAATCCCCAAAAAAGGCACGTTCCTGGCTCAGCTGGGCCGGGACAGCAGCATTCCCTCTTCCCCCCACGCACAGATTCCGGAGGGTTTTCCATGGGGGTGCTGAAAAAGGGGTGAGCCGGGAAGAGCCACCTCGGCAGCAGAGCGGGGCTGGAGCCGAGGGTCATTCCCGAATGCCTGTCCCTGCCCCCCGAATCCATGTCCCTGCTCCCTGAATCCATGACCCCACTTCCAGAATCCGTGTCCCTGATCCCAGAATCCAGGGGAAAAGGGGCGAACACCAGCCCCGATCCCACTGCTGCTCTGCCCTCCGGGGTTTGTGCCCTGGCAGCTCCGGCAGCTCTGGGGTTCCGCCTCCGTGAATGATTTATTTCCTTCCCAGGTGAATTTTCACCGACAAATTCAGCCTGCGGCGGCTGATCAGCAAAGCAGAGCCAGCTCCTGTTTCCAGGAGCCCGATGGATTTGCATCCAGACATCCAGGAAATCCTTTTTCTGCCCTGTGCCTCTTTTCCTTCGAATCCAAAGCGCTGGGGTGAGGCACGACCAGCATCGCTCCAGGGCCTGCCAGGAGCAGAACCTGGCCGGAGCCAGGCAATTCCTCTGTCCAAAGGTTAGGAATAATCGCCTAAAACGGCCTAAAAATTCCTCTTCAACATCCCAGCACGCAGAGAGCGCTTGGAGAAGGATGAGGATTTCTCTGGGAAGGTCCTTCGTGGGAACAACAGAGCAAAGAGCTGGGAATTCGGCTGGAATGCAGAGCTCTGCCTGAATCCCGCTGCCTCGGCACACAAAGGATCTGCTCCTCTTCCCTCCCGTGCTATTTTAAGGAAATCAAGGTCAGCCTCACACGCTGATCCCACGCCTTCGCCTCCGGCTCTCCAAAATCACCTGGATTTCACCGGGAAGCGGCACCAGCGCCGTGCTGGGAGCCGGGAAAGCGTCCGGCAGCCGCATTCCCCTCCCGGGCACGGGGAGTTACCGCTTCGTTATCCCAAACCCATCGACATTTGAAATCCAAAGGAAAGGAAATCGCTTTTCCATCAGCGGAGACGGCGGGGATGGGGCCGAGCTCGCCCCAGTCCTTATCCCTGCGGGATAAAATTCCTGCCTTGAAGAGCACCCACAAACCCTCCAGGGCCTTTTCCAGGTGGATTTGGAGCATGGATGGGCAGGGGCAGCCTCAGAGCACGCCCTGAGAGGGGGTCAGGGCTCCAGGGGGCAGCGGGACCTCTCCCTGGATATTCCCTCCGTGGAAAACCCGTTCCTCACTCGGGAGAGCCGCTGGATTCGTGGCGTTTATGGACCTGCGGTAATTTGGGATTTATCGGAGCCAGGCTGGTGGGGTTTAAAGGGATTCATGGGATGCACAGGGAGAGAGGTCAGAGCATGGCAGCTCCTTTCCCTTCCCTTCCCTTCTCTCTTCTCCCCAGGATTTGGAAGTTTTGCTGCTCCAGGGTCGAAATTCCAAGGGCCAGCGCATAAGCTGTCCGGAACCCAAATCTCCTCCCATTTGGGAATGGGACAGATCCAGGGTGATCCTCGCAGCCCCAAAAATCCCATCTGCCAACGCCCCCGCGCCACCAGGAGCGGGTCGGACACACCCAGCCAGTCCCCAGCGGAACAGAGAAGTCCACCGGGGAAACTTCGGGAAAAAGGATCTTCCTCTCCCCCGTGTCCCAAGGGAAAAGGGGCCGGGAACAGCCCGGTTCTGGTGCCTTTGCTCCAACCCCGGCAGCTGGGAATGAAAGGAGCAGGCATGGAATTGTCAGCCGGGGATTCCGGACCTCCCCGCCTTCCCTCGCCATAGTAACAACCACCCGGAAAATAACAACAACAACGACAACAACAAAACGCCGCCGGTTCCCTGCCTCTCCCTGAAAAAAAAAAACAGGCAAAAAGAGGGAAAACCACAGGAATGGGAAGAGATTCCATTGTGCCAAGCAGAGGAAAAGCAGCAGCGCTCGTTTCGTACCCCCTGATCCCGAGCATCCTCTGGGATGCAGGAGGAGCCGGGACCGGCCTGGCTTCGCCCCCTCCCCCATCGCGGTCCCTCGGGATCCTTTCCAGCCTCCTCCTGCTGGTGGGAGGGAGCGGGGCTGTGGAGGGAGATGTTCCCCAGCCGGAGGATGGCAGGAGTGTCACAGCTCCGGGACAGGGACAAAAGCTGCTTCATTTTTTGAGAGAGCGGAAGGAGCCCGGATCAGCCTTTTTTTTATGGTGGGTGGGCTGAAAAATCAGCAGAGCAAGGTGAGGTTTGCCTGTGTCACAGTTTAGCTCAGGAGATTTTATTATTTTATTTTATTTTATTTTATTTTATTTTATTTTATTTTATTTTATTTTATAGCAGGGACCCACCTGCAAAAGCAAAGGGTCTCCCTTCCCTATCCAGATCCCACCAGGATCCCGCATCCCTCCCCTCGCCCCCAAAATCTCCCTCTGCTCCAACAGCTCCTCTCCCGCACGAGTGAAACCCAGAAGGGCTTTTCCAAGCCCTGCAGCCTCTCAGGTTGTGCTTCCAGAGCTCCTTTTCCTCTTTATCTGGGCTGCACAGGGAATGGGAAGAGCCCGGGCCGGATCACAGCTGGGGGAGGTCACAGCAACCCCAGCAGCGCCAGGGCCTGGGCTGGGAGGAAGGCTGGGAAAATGGGATTGGGGATGCTGGGAGGAGAAAGGCTGAAAATACGGGATTTGGGGGCTACTGGGGGGGAAAAAAAGTCAGGGAAAACCCCATCGTTCTCCACAGAAAGTGAGGAAAAAATCATCTTTCTTCACCCAGTTTTTGGAAGGGAAACGCAAACTCCGAGCTTTGTTTGAGGCTGAAAAGCCTGGGAGGGCTCGGGGTCCCAAATCCCCCCGGAACAACCCAGTGACCTCCAGCGAGGAATTCTCTCCCTCCCTCCTTCCTTTCCCAGGATTTCTCGGGAATACTCACAGCCCCGGAGCCGCCGCGCCGAGCGCAGGTGGAGCATGGCTGGAAAAGCTCCGCAACTTCCCCTTTTCCCAAATCCTCCGAGCATCCCCTTCCTTCCTCCCGCTCCCCGCGGGGCTGCGAGCGGCGCCGGGAGCAGCCGGGGCTGGGAATCGCTGCGTGGGAGCGGGGGGGGAAAAAAAGGGGGAAAAAAATCCGCGTAAATCCAGCGGCGCTGCCGTTCCCCCTCTGGAAGATGTAGGACGCTCAAGGCGGGGAGGGTTTCCCCATCTGGGCTCCTCCTCGGAGCGGCAGCCGGGGCTGTGCGTGCGAATTCCCGGCGTTCCCAGTCCATCCCTAAGCCTTTTATGGCTCCCCGCGCTCGCACAGGATGTTCTGGAACGGCCGCGCTCCCCCCGCTCCCCGCCCTAAACCGGCACCGACAAAACCCCTGGGAAAGGGAGGCGGGCGGGCAAAAACCGGGAAGCAGGAGCTGGAAAGACGGAGCTGAGAGGAGGCAGAGACCCCTCGGTGGTGCCGGGAAGGGACGGGGGCTGCCCCTGGGTGGATCCCGGGGATCAGGGAGGGAAGAGCCCATCCCATGGGTGTCACCCCAAAATGGGGGGAAGGGGCACGGCAAGGGCGGCTCAGGCAGCAGAACCCCCAAATCCTGATCCTGCATCCACAAGGAGCTTGGAGGAGTGGGATGTGGGAACGTTTTCCCAGCCTGCCACCCATCCCGGGATTCTTCTTCCTTGACCTGGTTCTCTCCAAAGGAAGCGTCTCCTTCTCCTCCAAGTGCTGCGGATGGATCCGTGGAGGGATGGAGGGATGGATGGATGGATGGAGGGATGGAGGGATGGAGGGATGGATGGATGGATGGATGGATGGATGGATGGATGGATGGAGGGATGGAGGGATGGAGGGATGGATGGATGGATGGATGGATGGATGGATCCATGGATGGATGGATGGATGGATGGATGGATGGATGGATGGATGGATGATGGATGGATCCATGGATGGATGGATGGATGGATGGATGGATGGATGGATCCATGGATGGATTCATGGAGGGATGGATGGATGGATGGATCTATGGATGGATGGAGGGATGGATCCATGGATGGATTCATGGAGGGATGGATGGATGGATCCATGGAGGGATGGATGGATGGATCCATGGATGGATCCATGCACAGATGGATGGATGGATGGATGGATCTATGGATGGATGGAGGGATGGATCCATGGATGATGGATGGAAGGATGGGTGGATGCAGCCTCACCTTCCACGATGAACACCCGAAATAAACAATAAAAAATGGGATAAATCAAGGGGAAAACAGGGAATTGAAACATGTCAGGAACAGCTCAGCTACAAACCCCAGGTGCTCCGAGCTTCCCGATGGCTGAGCCAGATCCAGCAAGCTGGAAAACGTTTTTCTGGGAATGATGGATTCCCACTTTTTTTTTTTTGGTGCCTCAAAAAAAGCTGATTTATTTTTTCCCAGCCTGCTCGGGAATGATCAAGGAGGTGTCGCTGTTAAAAAAATCACCAATAGTCCCGAAAACCTCCAGAATCCCGGCAATTCCACATCTGTTTCCATGGGAACAGCAGGAGAGGTGCAGGAATTCCTGCCGGTGACACCAAGGAGCCCAACGGGGAGGTTTTAATTCCCGGTTTTAATTCCCTTTTTCTCACCTGCAGCACCTCAGGCTGAGCCAACTCCATCCCTAAAACATTCTTGGGATGGGAGGAGCCGCAGGAGGAAGGAAATGGGGGGAAAATGGGAAAAATCAGCTCTGGAAACGAAGGAAAAGGGGGGTTTTTGGGAATAATGAGGATGTTGTGGGTAAAGAGGGAAAAACTGGGAATTCTTTGTGCCAGCGGGGAGAGAAATGCAGGGAACTGGAGATCCTGAATTTTTCCCAGCGATTTTCCATGCTGACAGCTCATTAAGGAGTTAATTAAGGAATTTTCCAGTGCAGGGAGTTGCCTTAATCCGGGCAGACAGCAGCCCGGAACTCCGGGGTTTCTCCGTCAGGTTCTCACCCGCGGGGAGAAGCGCAGCAGCTGCGCCCGCCCGTGTGACAGACGCGGGGAGACAGCGTTCCGGGCAGGCAGGAACTCGGAAAAGACTGGGAAAAAATGGGAAAAAACAGGAAAAAACCACCCCAAAACCCGTCCCAAACCAGCTGCAGCTCGGGGAGTGGCAGCTGAGCAGGAAGCAGAATCGAGCTGTGGATTTTGGTGGGTTTTTATAATTAAAATGAATTTTTTTAAATGAAAAAAAAAATTAGAATATAAATGAAAGTTTGGGTTCGTATCCAAACTGGAAAAAATGCAGTTCCCAGGGCCGGGAGCTGCTGACCCCACATTCCCAGAATGCTGAACAAAGCAGAGTTTCTTGGGATCGCCACCTGCATTCCCCTTCCTGGGCCCAACCAATCCATAAATCCCAGAGTGGGGCACAAAATTCCCTGGATTCCTCCCAGAGTCTGTCCGGCTCTGGGAAGGAGCTGCAGGAGAACCTGAGTGGGAGAAGAGGGACTTTGCTCCTCAGCCACAGCCAGGGTTAATCATTGATGGCCCAGGCAGAGACAAGAGCCAGGAGCAGCTCTGGGTGAAAAAAAAATCAGAGCAGAATTCTGATTTTCCATGATTTTTTAAACATTTTCATGGAGTTGGAGCTCTGATATTTTAATTAGAGTTTAACGGAGTGAACGGGACCCTGATCCACCTCAGAACTCGTCACTTAAACCGCACAGAAATGTGGTTTTATTTCCTTTGGGGGTGAAATATTGAAGGATTTCATGCGTTAAAAAGGCAAAAAACCCAAACCCAGCTTGGAAGCAAAATTTCAGGAGTCCGGATTTGTTCCAGGGGTTGCCGTAAGGAAACTCCTGCATCCCTCAGGATTTTCCCCGTTTGCACATCCCCACGGCTGAGTTCAGGGGGGAATTTATCGATCTGCACCAATGCAGGGTTTAGATGAGACACGAGGGGGAAAAAAAATCATGGAAATGGTTGTGAATGTTGGAATGGGCTGCGCAGGGTGGAGCCCAAATCCCTGGGAGCGTTGGAAAAACCTGTGGATGTGGCACTTGGGGACAGGGTTTAGTGGTGGCCGCGGCAATGGTTGGGCTCCCAGGTGGAACACGAAGAAGCAGAGATCCCAAAATCCCGGAATTTAGGCTGGAAAATCCCTCCGGGATCATCGAGTCCGAGCTGTGCCCGATCCCCACCCTGAGCACTCAGTGCCAAGTCCAGGTGACACCTCCAGGGATGGGCACTCCAAACCTCCCTGGGCAGCCCCTTCCAACCCTTTCCATGAGGAAATTCCTGCTGAAATCCCAACCTGAGCCTCCCCTGGCCCAGCCTGAGGCCGTTCCCTCTCCTCCTGTCCCCGTTCCCTGGGATAAGATCCCGAATCCCCCCCGGCTGCCCCCTCCTGTCAGGGACCTGTGCAGAGCCAGAAATTCCCCCTGATCCCCCTTTTCTCCAGGCTGAGCCCCTTTCCCAGCTCCCTCAGGACTTTCCCAATCCCACCAATCCTCATTTCCCACTCTCCAGCCCCATCCCGGGGTGTTTTTGGGAACGGGGCCGTGCCACAGCCGCTCTTCAGCTCCCACTTCCCTGTCACTGCTGTCCCTGCGTGTGCCAAGCTCCGCTTTCGGCTGGCAGGTCTGGAATTTCAGTGCTAAAATTAGGGATGTGGGGGAGGCAGATTCCCAAATTCCGCTCCCCCCGCCCCTCGGGATGTCCCAGTTCTCCCGGAGCAGACACGGATGTTTTTGGTGCGAGGCTGGAGGAGGAGGGTGAGAACGGGACGTCAATCCCACAGAAATTCCAGGGGGAGACCGAGCAGAGCCGGGGGAAAAGGGGGAAAAGCCAGAGGGAAAACCCCACGGAACGGGAACCAGCCCCGACGTTTTCTCCGCTGCCACCCCAGCAGGGCCAAGGCTGGTTCTGCTTTGGGCCTGGAGGTGCCACGCGTCCCCGTGGGATGTGTTCCTCAAATCCCATAGGTCCCCAAATCCATGGAATCCCGGGCTGGTTTGGGTTGGGAGAAACCTCAAAGATCCCCCAGTCCCGCCCCTTTCCGCTATCCCAGGCTGCTCCAGCCTGGCCTGGGGCACTTCCAGGGATGGGGCAGCCACGGATTCTCTGGGAATTCCATCCCAGCCCCTCCCCACCCTCACAGGGAAGGATTCCTTCCCCAAAATCCCATCTAAACCTTCCCTCTTTTCGTCTCAAACCGCTCCCCCTCGTCCTGGCTGCTCTTGGATAACCCAGTGCTGCTCCATCTCCCGCTGGACACCTGGAATTCCCAGGGAAAGGAGTCTGGGATGCAGGAATGACATCCTGGGAGGGGTTTTCCATGTGCTGCTGGAGCTCGAGCTCGGCCAAGACTCCAGGTCGGGGCCCCTTTGGGTCCCTGCATCCCTTGCAAGGAAAAATTCCCCCTGTCAGGATTTTCCAGCAGCAGCAGGAGGGAGTCTCCCAGCATCCTGCCCATGAAAAACTGGGAAGAACGGAGGTGGTTTTTCCACAAAGCCAATGAGTTATTAGGGGGAAAAATTCATGGAAATGGTTGTAAATATTGGAATGGGCCGCTCAGGAAGCGTTGGAGTCAAAATCCCTGGAAGTGTTGGAAAAACCCGTTGGAAAAATTCCCCCTTTCAGGATTTTCCGGCGGCAGCAGGAGGGAGTCTCCCAACGTCCTGCCCATGAAAAACCGGGAAGAACGGGAGTGGTTTTTCCACAAGGCTGCCCTCACAGAGGAGCTGGAAGAGGCTCAGGAGGAGTCTGCGGAGCCCGGCAGGGACGTGCGCCAAGGTTTAAAACCCACCTGGAGCTCACCCCTTGGAGCTGCGAGACCCCACAAACCTCCCCCCGTCGTTCATCTCCCGCTTTCGGGCGCTCCCGAATCAGGGATTGGGAACGGCGCCGGGAAACTCCATCCCGGGAAAGCCCCGGAGCATCCCCAGCTGTGCGGATAAACCCGGCAGGGAAGGGCTTTAACACGGAAATAATTCCCGATTCCCAACTTTTCCGGAGGAGCAGCGCGAACAAAACCCGCGAGGTGAGCTGGAGGAGGCGCAGGCCGCGGGAGGAGCGAGCTGTAATTAACTGATTGCGGCTAATTGCTGCGTCCGTCACCAGCGAACACAAGGAACGGCAGTTTGCATCAGCCGGTAATTGCCTCATTTAGCGGGGCAGACATCGAATATTCCCGTTTTAGCCGGTGACCGGCTCCAGGACAGCCCGAGGCGCACGCTGCTGTCACTTCGGAGTCTTTTGTTTCAAAGGTTGCTCCGGCTTTTGTCTGGAGGAGAAAAAAGGGGAGAAAAAGCCGTAAAATACACGGAATTCGCCCGAAATCTCCCTGCCGGGCTGCAGAATTTGATGCTTTGGGAAAAAAAAAAACCAACCCCAACCAATTCAGGCCATTTTGACAAGTTGGGATTGTTTAATTCTCCTTCTGGAGCGTCCTGGGACTGTAGGTGTGGGGTGGGGAAAGGATTTGCCATCCCAAAAAAAAAACCCAGGCAGATACCTAAAAACCAGAATTCCAGAAAAACCCGAAGTCTCCAAACCCATCTGAGCCCCGAAATTCGAGGGAAAAATTGGTTGAGAGCCCATTCAGCTGCTGGGGATCCCATGAAATCAGGCCCCGGACAGGAGAACCAATAAATAAAAATGAACATAAAGATAAAAATAAAGAAAAAAAAAGATAAAAAGAAGATAAATAAAGATAAAAATAAAGATAAAAATAAAGATAAAAATAAAGATAAAAATAAAGATAAAAATAAATAGAAATAGAAACTAAATATAAATTTAAATACATCAATAAATCACCTTCCCCTTTAAGCCCTTTCCTCCCGCCCCACAAAGCAGCCGCGTTTGGAGCAGCCCTGCTTTTGTTGTGACAGCTGCTGCGCTGTCAGATTAGGCCAGAGCACAGCTGTTGGCTCCGTGTTTTCCTCCAAACATGTCCAAACCACTCAGGATTTGGGACTTTTCCCCTTGGAGCAGCCCCCCGGGATCCCCCCACCGAGCTGATTGCTCCGACAGAGCCGGGGATTCATCGCAGGCTGCGGAACAACCGAGGGAAGCCGCGCTGCCACTTCAAAGGCCGCCTCCAGAAAGGAAAGGTGGGGGCAAAGCAGCTCTGCGTGCCCAGGAACTCCCCAAAAGGCTTTTGGAGATTAAAAACTGAATGTTCTACTTGAGTCAAAAGAGTAAAAAAAAATCCCTTTCAACTCCGATTTTTTTTTTCCCCTCTCCCCCAGGATATTCTGAGACCTCTGCAACGCTCCACGTACTCCATTCCCTTTATTCCAGCTCCTTTATCTGCTCCTGCAGCAGGAGTTTGTTCCCTTCCCACCCAGCTCCCTGCCAGAGCCTTCCCTGAGCCGGTATTTTCAGGGATTTCAACCCAAAAGAAGCAAATACGGATAATTTCGGGACAGCCCATAACGCTCCCTAATCCCAAAGGGATCGCTGACGTTTCTTTGGCATCCCAAACCCGGGAAAAGCCACGTCAAACCCCCCCAAAAAACTCCAGCCCAGCTCTGAACACAAAGGGCTGCGCCAGCAGCACATTTCCATGGATATTCCTGGCACGGGGAATACCGGGAATGTCGTGCCGGGCTGGATGCGGCAGCTGCTGCTCCCCGCTGAGCCGATTTAACATTTGCCACCCGCTCCAGGGGCAGGGGGGAAATAAAACAGCCCCAAAATCAACCCCTGGGGGGATTTTAAGGAGCAAACCCGCCTCGTTCCGCTCATTTAATTCCCTTTTCCAGGGCTCGGAGCTGCTCTTTGATGCCTTTCCGGATCAAAAATCTTTCCTTACTCCGTGCCAGGAAGACAAGGAACTGGGACGGGATAAAGCCAAACGAACTCGGTGACACCCACGTGGGTTTTATTTCTCCTTCTGGGGCTCGGGACAGGCTCTCGCAGGACCCCAAATCACTGGAACCGCTGTAGAAAAGTGAAGTTTTATATAAACAGAGCCCCTGTGTCGTCAGCACTCCCTTCACCGAGGCCTCGATAAATATTCCCATGGAATTCCTCAGCGTTACCTGTTGGAATTCCCAAGGAAACCTCAGGAAAAGCTGGCAGATCCCTCCGCTTCAGGGATCTCTTTTCATCAGCCCCCAAAATACGGGAGGAAGGACGGGGCACAGATGCGGGAGATCCCTTCACAATCCAAATTCACCCCAAGGTGACTTTTTTTAACGTTTAATACCCAACATTTGGGAAGAATTTCTTCCCACCCCGCCCTCTCTCAGGGGGGACGCTCACGGGCACCGGGGCAAAAAAGAGACGGGCGGCGGGGCCGCGAAACCCGGCGGGCTCCGTGCGCCCCAAACCCGGGGGGTCCCCGCCCCGAGCCCCCCGAAAAACCCCGGGGGGCGGTGAAAAAGCGAACCCCGAAGGGCTCCCGTGACCCCGACGTGATTCGAACACGCACCCTTCTGATCTGGAGTCAGACGCGCTACCGTTGCGCCACGAGGTCCCAGCAGCGCCCGCTCCGCCCTTGCTACAAGAGCCTGCGCGCCGCCCCCGCGCCAACTTCCGCCGCCGAGCTCCGCCCGCCCCGGAGTTCTCCGCGCACCGGGAATTCTCCGCGCACCGGGAATT
>VZTI01002865.1:194695-375578 GCA_013397865.1 Struthidea cinerea | reverse complement strand
TGCCTCGCCCCGCCGCGCCGCCCCTGCCCGGCACGGCACGGCGGAAAGGCGGCCCCCCGGGCCCGGCTGCGTCCCCCCGAGGTGAGTGCCGCCCTCGGGAGGGAGGAGGGCGGCGGGGGCGACGGCAGGCGCGCACCGCAGCGGGGGATGCCCCGCGGCNGGGGTATGCCCCGCGGCTCTCCCGTACCCGGAGCGAGCTGATGAGGAGGTGCGTTTTGGGGACGCGTTTGGTTGGTGGTCTCTTGTGTGTGTTAGGGGAGCGAGGAGGGTGGTGGCGTGTGTGCCTTTTCATCTGTTCTGCGTTCCTTTTTGTCCGTGTGTCCGTGCCCTGCCCGTGGCCAGCGGCCCCGCAGGCTGGCGCTAGCCCCGGTGGGATCTGCCAGGGGCGGCAGGACCCGCCCGCGCAGCCGGGGAGCGAGCCAGGGAAGCTCGGGGGGTCAGTGAGGTGCGGGGCTCAGTTCGCGCTCATTGGTGGGGGGGAGAAAACCAGCCCGGGCTCTGTCAGATGGGCACTTTTCTTTAAACCAGACCCTTTGTGGACACGCCGCTGCCCTCCCCGAGGCCCCGTTTGGGGCGGAGAGGCTGTCGCGATCCTGCCACCCCGCTGGTGGAAATCAGCACTGACAGGCAGATGGATGGCGATTTTCTGATAAACATTTTCTTTCATTGGTGGTGTCAGTCGGTTAAATCCTAATCTTTTTTGGGAGTCTGCCTCCCGAATGGGTGACAGAAGGACTTTAGAGCAATGCTAGCGCCAGGCTGGTTTCCATCACCAGCTCGCCTCAGGTGGCTCCTGACCCCTGTCCCCCGCGCCGCCGTGCCGGGCTGGATCTCTCCTCGCACCCGGGTTTCGCCATTGGAAACTTGAGGGTACGAGCCTGGCTTTACCCCAGCGCTGGGGTTGTTGGCAGTGGGAGCCTGATCTGGATGATCGCTCTGGAGAAAAATGACTTTCCCTTCCCTCTGGCAAGATAGCGCATAGCGTGTCAGGATAATCCTGTATGTTTCAGGAAGAGGGGTATGATGTAATTTAGGTGTGTACACAGTGAGTTTAGGAACTTTTGTCTCCGGCTGTGGGTTGTTTCTGGGTAGAATCTCAGGCAGATCGTGTTTTCTCTCGACTCCTCTTCCCACAACTTTATAAGAGACTATTCTCCTGTTGAGCTTTCTATTCTCCCATGTATTCTTCTTACAGTCCTGTTACCACTTTCATCAGTACATTACACCAAAAATGAGCGGGCAGTGCTGAAGTAGTAGCCTTTTTAGGTAGTGTTTTGCTTTGGGAATGATTTTGTGAGTGTAAAAACATTCTAGATTCCACTGCCAGCATCTGAGATGTGCCTGAGGGTAAAAAAAAAAAAAAAAAGAAAAAGAAAAAAAGGCGTATTATGTACGTAGTACATGTATATATGTGTGTGTTTACAGNTGCTCTATGGGAAAAAAAAAAAAAAAAAAAAGAAAAAGAAAAAAAGGCGTATTATGTACGTAGTACATGTATATATGTGTGTGTTTACAGTAGATTCAAAGTGATGGGACAAGTTCTCTTGAGTGGGCTATTGTTCTGAAACAGCAGGGGGGCCATTAAAAGTACCAGTAAAGACTGGGATTAGGGTGATTGCTAGAGCAGAGCTCTGAACCGTTGCAGTAATTTTGTGTTGTAGCAGCATTCAGAAATCCCAGCTGCAAATCACATTACACAAAGAGAAAGCCAGTCCTTGGCCTCAAAGGATGACACAGGTACAGCAAGCAATTTGTAAGAGGAAGGAACAGAGGGGAAGCCAATTGTCTAATATTACATAGGTTAAGCCAGAGCTCAAAGTTTCCAGACAACAACTGGCTTTATATATTTTGTCTCTGTTATAATATGTTTTCATTATGAATTGAATCTTTCCTGATTATGGAATAATTTTCTAAGTACTAGCAATAATGTGTAGTATGCAGAACCAATATTTAATGTGTAAAATGAATAAACATCGAAAATTTTTGAACTGGGAGATCAGAATAATTCCAGCTGGAAGTGTACAAAGTTGTTTGAATATGTCTACCTAGGGTATCATATATTCTGTAATTGTACAGTAGGAATTAAATGGAGCTTGAACTGCTTGGAATTTGTAGTGCTGTTTGAGGCAACTGACCATCATGGTAACAGTGGTTTATTGCACTGCTTTGAAAGAGCTCTTGCATTTTATGTTGTCATTATGCTACTTTTAAGTAGTACTGTTATTTCAAACCAGCATAATGAGGTGCAAAGCATTTGGCTTTCACCGCTGTAAAACAAGATTTTAGTGCTAAATTCAGATCCCTTCTTGAAGGTATCTATAAAATACCATGCTTATGCAGGGTGTCATATCAAGGAAAATGGACATCTCCGTTAAAGCTGTCTTAAAATATTTTTGTCATGAAATGACAGAACAGCAGCTTCAACCACATTTTTACTCTTTTGGAAGGGAATGGTTTCTTACCTTAGACATGGAAGCTCTGACAAAGTGAACATAAGGTAAGTGGCCATAATAAATGGGACACTTCAGTGAGATGAATTACAAATTTGAACATGAGCCTCTTCTGTCTCACCCGATTGTCCTGACCAACAAGTTATTTCAGACTGATTTCTTTAAATATGCAGTTTGAATATAAACAAAAAAGGTTTTTTTGTTCAATTGTGAGATACAATAGAAAATATTCTTCCAAAGCTTTTATTCAGATTTTTATGACCATAATTTTTTTGTCCGGTTCTATTAAAAAAAGACAAAATAACGAATTTCTCATCTGACTTAACCCCAACAAAACATAACAAAAGCTAAACAACAACAACAACAACAAAACTCAACCTCAAACAGGCAGCGTGGTCCACCTTGTGCAGTCTGTCAGTATTATCTCAAGTTAAACCTCTGTGGTGGCCTGTTACTGTCTGATCATAGTCTAGCAAACCTCACTTGCAAATTCTCTGTGTTTTTTCCACCTCACCTTCTTTCTACTGTTATTGAGATAATTGTAGCTAATGAATAGAAAAATTTTATAATCCTGCACAAAATTGGCAGTGGTTGGGGATATAGATGATGATACCTTGGAATATCGTGCTGTCATGTGTTGGCAACAACAGCAGCTACTGGGGACACTTGCCATTTTGTGGGACACACCTGCTGGTTTAAGACTCTGCCAAGTTCATGTGAATTACAGTTTGTTGCATCTTTCTGAAAAAGATGACAAATATTTTTTGGCTCAATAAGATGAAATAAACCATCCTGGTAGGCATCTACCTCTAACTTTTGCACTTAGATTTGTTACTTTTCCTTAAGGTGTGTTTTTCATGTGGTGCCAGGCACAGCTGTTAATTCATTTAGCTTTTTAGAGACATTTCACAACAATCAAATAAACATTAATATGTGTGTATGCATAGAACTATTCACATAGCCTTTTTGTAGAGTAATTATTAACAAATTATGTTCTGATTCATGCCTGTGTGTATATTCCTGGCCGTCTTATTACGCATGCAGAAGAGGAGGGTTGGATAATGGCTTTTAGAGCTTGTTCCTTCTTTCCAAATGTTTCATTTTAAAATATCACTCTCTCTAATTCCTGGAAGTGTTAATGCAAACATTATATCTGTTTGGTCAGGGAAAGATTTTTCTCTTCCCTAAAATATTTGGGATCATGAAAGCAAGGCATGCAACCTGAAGTGTTGGACCTGGCTTCAGGTCTTGATGGTGACAATATGAAGTCTCAGCTGCTGAGTAATGTAGCTGAAATCTGTGATCATTACATTTTCCCCCAAAATTACACACTAGATTTGCAATATCATTTGCAGAAAGGCTTTTGTTTCAGCAAAACTTGTTCTTTCTGACGAAACACCAAACCTGCTTTCAGTCAGAACATCTCTGTCTGTGTTTAGTATGAATGAATATTTGAATACAAAGGATTGGCGGTTTCCACTGCAAAACAATTGAGGTTATTGTAAGTTGCAATAGCAGAAAAATATTATAAAAAAATAATTTTCTGTCTTGTGCTGTAGGAAGAGATGACTGAGGTTTTTATCTAATGGATATAGCAAATATGTAACTTTTTAATGGGTTAGTTACTGTGGTGTTACATAAAAAGTGACACTTAAAATTGGACTAAAATTAATTAAACTGTCTCAACAATGAAGCCTCACAGGTAAACTGCTTCAGGGAGGTTGTCTTGACTGTGACTTTTGTGTCATACATGGAGAAGTACCTGGTTAATTCCAGTCATGCTGAAAATGGCTTTTTCCTCTCTGGAATGAATGTATGTCTAGGATAAGGTATCAAATCTTGACTTCAGTGGCCTTGAGAACATAGATGAGCACATGCATTCCCAGCAGTGCAAGGCTGGCAGCTGTGTTGACTCAGAGGTACGTGCACTATGGTAGCCAAGCTAATTTTTCTGGTCCTTCCAGGCTTAAGCCTCTCTCACCTGGGGCTGGGAGAAAACGTTCTGCAGCTGCAGCACAAGCATAGAACAGAACCACTTCAGACAGTAAAATCCAAGTAACTGAAAGATACTGTTTGTGGTTCAGAAGACATATTAGTTTTTATGATGGTCAGTCTCAAACTGGGAGTGAAATGTTTCTTGCAAATAGAAATTCTGTGTTCATGTGAAATGATATCCAGTGGACTTGAAATAAACTGGTGTAACCAGTTTAAAACCACCAGTTTTAAACCTTTTTTAAAAAAATAAAAAAGTTCTGATACATAAAAATCTGTGCATCTGCTTTTCTGAGAAAATGGATTATTTTATTTTGAAATTAGAATAAGGTACAAAATGTTTGGAAAGACTGTCTGCAGGATATGTGGAATGTCAGTATAATCGTGGGGTTTGTTTTGAAGCAGTTAAGTTCCTTTCAGGTAAAGGGGCTGTAAAGAAATTGTAACTGTTGCTGTTTGTATTGCAGTAGTTTACTGTGGATCAATTCTCAGTTGAGATGCCTTTGTGTCAGGTGGTGTTTTATTAGGTGTAATAAAACAAAAGCATTTATCCAACTGCATTTATCTTAGAGTCTGAGAAATACCATGTAGAAGGAGGAATTGGGTTGATAGTTTTCATAGTTTTACATTTTTATGGTATCAGCAGCTAAATTCCATCACAGAAGCTTAATCTGAGCAAGTGCCCAGGCTTCCTGTGTAATCAAAAGAGAGAAATAAATAACCTTCTGGTGGTAGGTATCTGAATTTACAGCCATGACTCTCTCTACTATGCCAGTCTGCTTTGGTATCAAAGTGGAGGTGCATAGGCTTCCTTGCCTGTAATTGTGCAAGTGAAATGAGGGCTCCAGCCTTCCTGAAGGGAGTACTGTGAGTCCCTAGTGTTTCCCATGCAGTGCCCTGGATGTCAACTAGAAAAGGAAAGTTTGTGCTGTTTGTCAGATCTAGATTGTAGATAAATATGCAGTGTGTCCTAATTAGGAGTTTTATTTAAGGAACATTAGTGATTTAACACCCCAATCTAATTACTCATAAGCTTCTTGCTAATTTTGCAATTAGTGCTGGAGCAAGACTTTTTATGGAAAATTCACCCTTAAGGAAATCAGAACCACTAACTTTTAGTGCTTATAGAAAGCTTTATTTCTGTGACAATGTTGTGTAGACGATGTCCATAAGGAAATAGTAGTACTTCTACATGATGGCAAAGACATAAAATGTGTCAAGTGCTTTCCAGAAAGAGTTATAGTCAGTTTTTGA
The DNA here is from genome assembly GCA_013397865.1 of Struthidea cinerea. Classification (NCBI taxonomy): domain Eukaryota; kingdom Metazoa; phylum Chordata; class Aves; order Passeriformes; family Corcoracidae; genus Struthidea; species Struthidea cinerea. The sequence continues at coordinate 369,882 of VZTI01002865.1, read as the reverse complement.
AACCCAAATGACTCTGGCTTTAGAATGTGCATTTGTAGGATCAAATTCTGCTCAGATAGTACCTAGTGTAGAAGGCATGCTTGAATCACTTTATACCACAGTCATCTTTGGCCTTCAGAGGATAAGAAGGAGGACTCAGGGTGTAGCCAGGGTTTACTGACTGTATGCTCTTGCAGTTTATAGCCAAGGGGGCTTTTTATAAACACAGATGATACAGCGCAACTTGGAGCAGCCATACGGCCGCTCTAAAATGTAGCGTGGCCTTACAAGGATAAAGGTGTTCTTGTAGCTTGTTTCCAGGTAACTGATGCAGTGCATTTCAGTTGGACAGAGAACATGGTGGAGAATATCCTGGCCCATCAACCAGGTGGTCTCCTTAGAGAAAGACTCTCCAGTGTTGTCTCAGTTTCAGTGAGCATACTTGCTCTTTCTGGAGATTGATAAATTTGACTAATGCTTAGTACTGGAAGGCAGTTCATGTTTTGCGGAATTAAAACTTAATAATTTTCTCTCTTTAAAATGCTAGTTTTTTAATGTTTTGGAAGATGGGGAGCTTTGTATCCACTCTGGAGTAATATAATATAAATAAGGTCTGGAGAGAGTGATCCGTTTGTTGGTTAAATGGATGTAGCTGGAAGAGAAACAAACAAGCTCTCAGGCTCAGAATACCTTATTCCCTGATTGGACTGATGAAGCAATTAAGCCTAAAATCTTGTCACTTCTTTTTCTTGCGCAACAGTTGTAGCAGGCTTTTAAACTAATCTTTTGTTTATTTGTCTTTGTAAAAGAAAATGGTTCATCCATAGGCAGAGCTGCTGTGTGCTTGGGAGTGTGGACATGTGCGTTTAATGCAAAACAGTCAGAGCTGCTTCAGCATGCAAGATCGTGCCCTGGGCTCACGATTCCTCAGTCCTGTCACATCTCTTCCTTTCCCAGCAGGACATGCTCGTCTACATCCCAGTGTGCCAACACAGCCATATAAAGGAAAGGATATAAAAACACTGCAAGCTGCTCTGCTCAGCTTCTACTTCCTACCACAGAAACTGTTTTTGATGTCAAGTGGCCCGGTACTTTCTTGACCCCTTTCACTATTCCTCACTGAATGTGTTTTAGTGCCAAATAATTTGGCTCTTACTTTAGTCCCAGGTTCAAGTCTCCTGATTGTTCACACCGCATATATGCTAATGAATTCAGTATCCCTACCAGCGTTGGAGAAGTAGTTCTTTTTGAAGAGGAGCAGAAGGGCAAATAAGGCATTGTTGACTGGCTAATTTCCTTCAGGGTCCGCTCTGGACCAACAGCATGGGCATAGACCCTGCCAAGTTTGGCTTCCTCTGCCTGGGACATTTCTCTAGCACTCTCACAGGAGGTCTTCTGCCTTTAACTAACCCCTCATGCCTGTGATAAAACGGGCTTGGAAGCGCTCCTGAGTGCCAGATCTAGCTGGGCTTTCATATGAGCACTACCAGTAAAGAGACCCTAGCCCTGAAGGTGATCATAACTTAACATGCAGAGGGGTGAGTGGATGGTGACAGCCATCAGTAGTTTTACTCCAATTCTGTATCAACTAAGGTTGTGGTATCTAATCATCTTTTCTATGCTTCCAGACATATTCTTTCTCCATGTGAAAGGAAATGTGGGTACAAACAGCACACAGGACCTGCAAGGCTGTGTAATAGACCAGTGCCTTGGTAGGGCAGTGCCTTGAGACCAAAATTGTTCATCAGGGTGGGGAACCCTATCTCAGTGAGTTAAGGCTGGTTCATGGTAACTTTCATCCACAGAGTGAAATTTTTGCATGTTTCATCTATTGGTGTAACTACTAATCAGGCTTTCTGAATTTATGTGTGCATTAATACTTACTTGCTGCAGCTGTTTCCTTCCAGAATCCTGAGGGATTTTTTTTTGTTTGTTTCCTCAAAAAAAGTGGAATTTTATTCCTTGGTACAGGACTAGTAGGTTTTGCATTGGTGGTGTTCTCCCTGTCCCCCCATCATATTCCCTCAACTTTTAGTCACATGGAGGATGTCTGAGGTTGATGTTACATTTCCCTTACAAAGCTTTAATTAAAGGCACTGGATTAGGGGAACTGTGCAGTTGTTGCAGAAAGAGGAATCCTGGGCACGCAAAAGGAGAGCCCACAGCAGCTGGGCAGCGTCCTGCTGGCTGTGGCATCCGCCGCTGCTGCAGAAGCACTCCATGGGCCAGGGAAGTCATGTTCCAGTGCACCTGAATACCTGATCAGTAATTAATCTGGTTGCCAGCAGTGCAAGAAGGCAGAGTGAGGTGGTTTTACTATGTTCTTTATATAATTTTCCAAGAATGGAAAACACTACTTTCAAAATGTCTTCTCATTATTAGTTTTAAATACAACTACTGCAAATTGTGTCTGCTAGAAAGAGCAATCAAAGGTCCTCATTATTTGATGTGGACATTGAAATGCAATAGCATTTCAACACCTTTAGGCTTTGGTGGCCTAGGTCCTTTACAGACATACAACAAATGGGAGTCCCTGCTCCCCAAAACTTCCAGTGTATCAGACGAGAGGAGAGTGAGGGGAAATTAGGTAGTGTCCACAGGGACAAATAAGATAGAAAAAAATTTAAGTCAGAGGAGTTTCATTAGCTAAGAACTCATTGCATTTCTGGTTTTCTGTTTTATATAGTAAGACATCATTATACTAGCTAGGTCTTAATATTTTAAATTCTGTATTTTAAGTAAAATCCATAGGATTTAAAATGTCAGTTCAGTTCCAGTGAGTAGGACTGAATTTGTCAGCAATTCAAGAGCAAGTACCACAGAACATACTATGCCCTGTAAACAGGATGAAAGGAAAATGTTGGTCTATTTTTAAGGGACAAAGCCAGTTGTTCAGTACTTCAGGTGGTGTCAAGTCATTCATGGCCATACCCATTCATGTAATATAGTGACTGCACAGCAGGTAAATTTGTCTGGTCTGGTTTGTGATGCACGATGAGAGTGATGGACCACAGCAGTGCGCTGTAGCTGTTTGCACCAGTTGTCTGGTCTAGAAATCCAAAAAATGTACACACAAAGACAAGCATAGGCACTTATGTCATCTACCCTTGGCTCTTGACTCAATGCAAGCATCCTCTTCCACACTGGGGATGAGAATGTTTGAGAGGCCATTGTGAGGTGGTGGAGTGTGGTGGCACTGGTAGGCTGGCTGTGTGCATTCCAAAAGGTTTTAATCAGTGCTGATTAAATAGGCTGGCACTTGGTAATGCCTAAGGGTGGGCCTGAGTGTCTTCCATGCTTAAATATTAGCTCATCTTCTCAGAAAGGACAGCAGTGTTGTGGCTGCTATGGCAGCGTATTTGGTGAACTCACAGTTGTGGAGGAAACATATCCTCTTTTTTTTTCGGTCCTACTAGTGGGCTGGGTGCACATATGTGAATTCTTTCTCCTTTCAAACACACACAGTTCTCACGCAGAGCCTGCTGCTTGAGAAAGGCACATCTCTTTTACAAAAGTTACAGTTTGGTATATAAAACATGAGATTGAACCCAAAGCCAGAAAATACTGGTGTAGTTTTGCTACACAATGAGCTATTTGCTGATTCCTGCATCTTTCCTGTGTTGTTTCTACATTTTTGTCTTCATTCATTGTTGGTAAGACATTGACAGATCATGGATCCCACTGAAAGAGTAAATACATTAATTAGTCTCCTTTTATTGATGATGTGTACTTTCACAAAATCTTTGCAGCCATAGAGAAAAGATATCAGGGCATTTTAAGAGGGAGTGGATCAAGTGTGATACAGAATGCTGTTTTGCTTTGGTGTTTAAACACAGAACATGGGTGGGAGTTCTGCTAACCTGGGAACCAGTGAGACTCAACAACTTACAATACTTTATGTATAACTATAATAATACAACAGACTTCAAATTGCTCTCTCAAAATCCTTTGTTTTTTCTTGCTAATTTTAAAAAAGCTACAGATTTACAGATCATTTCATATTGGCACTGACTAAATTTCAGCCAACATTTGAAAGCTGAAAACTACAAGTGCCATTTCCAGCTCCCAGCTGGTGCTGCCACTGGCTACTGATGACCTTTCCTCTTCTCTTCCACAGACATATTGGTTCAGAAGTGAGATAATAAGATAAGATATATTAAAGGAAAAAAGAAAAGAATGAAAAAAAACCCAGACACTCATCCCTCATCACCCAGTTTTCATTTTGTGGCTGCACTGTTGTTTTTGTGAAAATTTGGGAAGCCACCAGTTGTGGTTCTTCTTTTTCAAATGGCATTTAAATTCCTTTTCAAAATTGTTCTTCTAAAGTACTATAATGACTACTGAAAACAAAGACATGAATGAAGGTTAAGGTGCCTATCAATAAATAAAAAATACATTATTATTACTGAGATAAATTGTTAAAATTATGCCCTGTTAAATGTTATTTCTAGTATCATTTTTTCTATTATCCCAGTAGTTTGCCTGGGATTGAAGATTTCCATAGATGAGTATGCCGTCTTTCTTCTTCCCCCACCCCCTTAAATAGTGTGGCTTCTTCCTGCAGGGACTTGATGACAACTCATCTAAAGTTAATTTGTTACTCTTCTAAACAGTGCTGAGCAGAATATAGCTGTTCTTATTAGCTCTCTTATTGCCTAAGTGTCAGCACAAAACTCTTGAGGACCTGTTTGTAACATGAGTATGTCTTGATTTGTTTAATACACATTTTTATCCAATCATGTAGATGGAATTTAGCTGTGCTCTAGCTTCCGAATCCTTTGTGAATTAGTCTTAAGTGACCAAAATCAATTGAAAATGTCTAAAGACTTAGTGTGATTGATGGATGTGGTTTTGTTTGCAGAGTGACTAGGTTTTAAAATAGTTGAAGGCTTGCTTAAACATCAGGCTACAGAGTTATTTACTTCTAAGGGAAGAACTTCTGGTAGCTGTCCACTATCAGCACATGCCTTCTTGAGAAGTGTACTTCTTTTGGTGGGGTTAATATGACGCCATGCTGTCATAGCAATACAAAATATTTTATGTGATGTAAGATTAATGCTGTAGCTTTCTCTGATGCTGCTTTGGTTGCTGATTTCCTCTGGATTTTGTTTCAAAAGTGTTCTTATGCTGACTACTGATACTGAGATCTTACTTGTGTGGATTGGTCATGCTGGAGGATACTGAAAAACGCTTTGATGTTCAGGGTTTCCTTGGTGTGTGTATGTATGTAATCATAGGCATTGAAATTTGCTAGATATTGCTCATGATTCTTAACAAATCAGGAATTAAGCACACTAATATCCTGGAAAAAGGAGCATAATCCAAGGAATGAGAATCCCTGAAAAGGACTTACAGTCTTTGTTCAGAATAGTACTTTATCTGTTTATTGTCCCTACAAAGAGGAATTAGATTTCTTTGCTGTAAGTTCTAAGGAGTTAAAAAAATCAATTTAAAAGTTCAAAAATTGGATTGATATCCCAAGGTCATATGGGAAATGTTTGCTCATGTAATGGCCAAAGATTGCTTTAAATATTTTATCAAGGTAGCGCTGGTAATTTCACTGTGAATTGTGTGTGTCCTGGGAAGGTGAGAGGACTGTGTTTCGAAGCATTCACTGAACCATGCTTAGTTAATGCACTGATGCTGCATAAGATTTGAAGATGTTATATTTTACTTTAAAGTAAAGCCATTTACAATATCAATATGACTAATGTATTCTGGGATGCAGTTTGCCATCTTCTCTCAATTTTGGCATGGGAAGAGAGCAAGTGAAAAATGCGTGTATGTGTGGCGCTTTTTTTGTTTGTTTTGTTTAAATCACAAGACAGAACACAGGACTTTGAGCCTTTGTGCTGCAGAAAATGAGAGCATAAGCAGTCTATATCTGTGACATGACAAATGGGGCCACCATTTGTGTCTTCCATGGCATGCTAATAACACAACTCAGTTAATGCTGGAGCACTCGTACCCCATCACAAAATTTGAAGTATTTATTGGTGTTGGATATGACTTCCTCCAGTGCTGCCCAGCCTCTTTCCAGTTTGTGGCAACACATTTATGTGCTCTTCTTTCACAAACACTGAGAGGCCACAAAAGCCTGAGTATAATTCTCAAATGTGGCAATATATTCCTATTGTGCGTGTATCTGTGTGTATAAATCCGTGTGTGCACAGACATATGCATGTGGGGACACATATATATATGTGTGTGTATATATATATATATATAGTTTCTGATTAATATTTCCCAAGAAGCTGGAAGTTGTCCTGTAATACAAATTAATTTGTACAAAATTAATTTTGAGGAGATGATTCCTGAAACTTAGTAGAAGTACCTTCACCAGTTGAACTTTGTAAAGTTTATGCTTTTTTGACAAATTCAACACTCATGGCAGAAGGTGCTTGTTCATGAAGGCTAGAAGATAAAGTGACCACCTTGCATAAATGTTACCAGCCTGTATCCAGAGCTTCAGCATTCAGTTAGACATTCTGCTTTGCTAGAAAAAAAAAAAAATAAAAATCCTGTGCATGCACTTTGGCAATTTGTCATTGCTTTTCAAGCTTATTAACTCATTAAGTAGCATTTAATGATGATAAGCACAAAGTAATTAATTTATGCAGTATGTTTATTGCTTCCCTAATGAATTTATGTATTAGAGTTCCTCAGTGAATACGTTAATCTATTTTTATATTTTGTATACATTTGGTTTTCTAAACAAACAAAAACATTTCTTCAAGGTCTTTATTCCAGGCTGAAGATTGTTTCTATAATATCACCTGGTTTAAGCATGGTGTAGAGTTTTCTTAGAATGGACCTTGCCAACATCAACGCTTGTGAACCTCTTTGTCCTGGTTGAAGTGTTCAGTAGTGTGTTGCACCAGGAAAAAGATGTCCTCAGTTACACTGGGAACTTAGTTTATTGTTTTTCCTAATGGAAAAATCAGGACATTTTTAGGAAAGTACCATTTCCTAAATGGTAGCTGTTGTACATTAAGTTCTTGCTTTGGGAGATTGAGGAATTGAGTCATCTGCTGTGATGTATGGGAACAACATATTTGCCAGTAAATAAGTGAACTGGGTGTGGGTGTCTGGGTGTTGGTAGTGGTGGGGCTGCAGGGTTGTTGGGTATGAGAAGAGGGGCTGCTCCATGAGGACCACAGTTCCAGCTGACTCCACAGACCCTCTGTACCCACATCTGAGCCCCTCAGTCAGGCACTGGTGGTGCCTCTATGAATATATACATTTAGGAAAGGGGAATACAGCACACAGCAGTGAGAGGAAAAAAGGTGTGAGAAACAGCCTTGCGAGCACCTGGGTCAGAGGAAAAAGGGGAGGAAGTGCACAGTGATAGAGCAGGTATTTCCCTGCATCCTGCTGGAGGAGAGATGGTGGAGCAGGTACTTCCCCTGCAGCCCATGGAGAACCATGCCAGAGCAGCTAGGTGTCCAGACTGCAGCCATGGAGAAACCCACCCTGGAGTGGGCAGACATGGCCTTAAGGAACTGCAGCCGGTGGAGGGCCCACACGTGCCTTCAGACTGTGAGAAGGACCCATGTTGGAGCTGTTTATGGAGAACTCACGTTGGATCAGTGGAAAAGTTTCAGAAGGAAGGAGTGACACAGAACTACACAACCACTATGGTTGTGGTCCATAGACTAACCACAAACCCCATTCCCCTGTCTTCCTGCAGGGGTGGGGGAAGGAATCAGAAGACTCATAATGAGGGAGGGAAATGGAGCCTGGGAAGAAGGGTTGGGTTCATTTATGTCTTTGTTTCTCACCGTTCTAATCTAATATACAAATATTTAAATTAATTTTCCCAAAATCAAGTCTGTTTTGTCCATACTGGTAACTGGTAAGTGATCTCCCTGTCTTTATCAGGATCCATGAACTTTTCTATCTCATTGTCTGCCTGTTGAGGAGGAAGGGTGAGAGAGCAGCTGGATGGATGCCTGAAAGCTGGCCAACATCAACCTTCAGCAACAACCGATACAATTATTTGCATATGGACTACCAAATCACAAATATGAAATCCTGTAGTCTGCAACTGAACTGTCAGATTATGAATCTCTAATAAATTTCATGGTTTGTGACCTATAATATTTATGAAAATAATAGACTGAAGTATATGCAGGTTTTTTCTTTTTCTCATTTTTGGAGACTAAGTACTTAACCTATGCTATCTTGCAACTCTTGGACTCATCTTTTAAAGAATTAATTGTAATAATTGCGGTTATAAGTGACATATTTAACCACAAGGTTCCTTCTGCCTTCCAGGTAACTCACTATACTTTTACATGATTTACATTTAGAGCATTGAATGTGGAAATTATGGATTAACACTTGGGCATCTGTCTTTTTTTATGGTGATGTGTTTGGGTGGTAAAATAAAATAGGCAGTTTATTGAAATAGGTTTGGGGGAGGGGTGGTAAATTTATTTGAAAAAGGAATAAAATTATTTTAAGAATATATAGCAAAACTAAATGCATTGTGCATATGATCATACGACAAAAATAACCAGGTAAAATAGCTTAAGGAGAAAAATTTATCAATTGGCAACACAAACTAATTAAGGGCTGGTTTTGCAATTGAGACAGTCCTCCACATTGCAACCTCTGCAGGCAAAGCAGGAACTATAATCTCTGGCACTGAATGTAGTGCAGCTGAAATGCTCTTGCATCTTCATGGACATATGTGTTTAATGCGTCTTTTTCCCTTGAAGCAATGTGTTACCACATATACAAATTGTGTGAGAAATTGGTGTGCAGCACTGAAATGTTGTTCTGGAAAAAAGGATACTTTTTCTTGCTGTAGTCTGAGATTTAAGGCATTATGTATGCGTAATGGTTTCAGAATAAATGGGAACCTCAGCTATATGGTCAAGAAAAATTTTCTCTAAGCCTATGTTTTTGTATATATTGCAGCTAAAAACTCATCCTTTAAGGGACATCACACTGATCTTGATTTAGTCTATTATGTTATCTGTGAATATATAATATTAATTGAGTTTAGATTAATTTAATCTAAAAAGGACATCATTAGTATAATTTATTCAGTGTCTTTTAAACCAAGAAAATTGCATTTATTTAAAGTAATTAAAAAGAAGCAGAGATTTCTGCTTCATTAAATAAGATATCTGCAAAATCTTGGTTCTTCTCTAAGCACAAAGAAGACTGCAGTTTATCGTTTAATACTTTATTTTGTAGCAGTGTGGAAATACTGCCTTTTTAATTGCAACCAGTGTAACACAACAAATGCAGTTAATTTCTGCCAGAGGACTTTATGAACTGTTTCATGAACTACTATATGATAGAAAGTAGCAAGCAAAATACATTAAAATAAGATGAACTGCTGAGTTCTGTGACAAAACCTCTTCATTTGAGGGGAAAGTATCCCTTTTTATGTAGGTATTAATATTCTATAATGCCCATATTAATATTCTAATCACCAAATTTCCCCCTTTTCCTGTCTTTGTTTCATGCACACATTCCCCTGTACTGCATCATATCTACTAAAATCAGTGGAGTTGACAAAAATGTATGTGAACAATTGCAAACGCCACAGACTGAAGTGGATTTCACAGCCTAACGGCCTTGGCTTCTAGTGACAGCTGTCTCTGTTTTGACCAGATTTTGAGCTGTAGAGGTTTAGTTCCCTGATTTTCTTCTTGTGCTAGTGATGGGATTAAGCTTTTCATTCTCAGTTTGGATGCAAGGTAAGTACTATTTATCTCTGCCCAGAGAAGGGCAGCAAAGGTTGTGAAGGGTCTGGAGTGCATATCCTCTGAGGAGCAGCTGAGGGAGCTGGGGGTGTTTAGCCTGGACAAAAGGAGGCTCGGGGCTGGCCTTGTTGCTCCCTACAAATACCTGAAAGGAGGCTGTAGCCAGGTGGGGGTCGGCCTCTTCTCCAAGGCAGCCAGTGACAGGACAAGAGGACACAGTCTCAAGCTGCTCCAGGGGAGGTTTAGATTGGACAGCAGGAGGAATTTCTTCTCAGGAAGGGTAATCAGCCTTCCATTGGAATGGGCTGCCCAGGGAGGTGGTGAAGTCACCATCCCTGGAGGTGTTTACGGAAAGACTGGATGCCATGGTCTAAGTGATGCGATGATGTTCAGACATCGGCTGGAGTCGATGATCTCAGAGGTCTCTTCCAGCCTAACTGATTGTCTGACTCTGTGTGTCAGCTCTGCAAATCTGGAGTGAATTGCACTGTTCCTGGTGTAATTTGGTTTAGCTCCAGGGTAAATCAGTGTTGTCATACCAATTTGCAGAAGCAAAGATGGGATCTCAAAAAAGCATTTACAGTAATACTAATGTAATAAATGGTACTGTTTATTAGTAATAAATATAGCATAAATATAATAATACTCCATATCAGTAATCTTGTAGGAATGCACTAAATTGAGTAAATATTTTTTGTTATAGACTCTCAAATTTTCTGTTTGGTTTAAAAGTATAAAGAAATTTGTAAGAAAAAAACCCCTGTATCTTATGCAGAATTAAGATGGGCTTCTTGCTTCTGCCTTCCCGGTAGCTCACCATACCTTTACATAATTCACATTTAGAGCATTAAATGTGCACATTATGGATTACTGGTGTTGGACATCTGTGTTGTGGTTTATTTTTTGACAATATGTTTTGCGGGTAAAGGAGAATAGACAACTTATTAAAATAGGTTTGGGGGAGGGGTGGCAAAATAATCTTATTACTGAAGTAGCAGGATTTGGGTTCATAGGTAAGATATTGCTACCAAAGCTGTCATACCAGAGGTTCTGAAAGACAGAATTTTGGTCATACTCATTTTGTAGGTGAGAAATTTTGTCCTCAGAAGAGGAGGCAAAGTAAATATCTTAAAATACCACAGGTTTGCTCTAAAATAACTGTCTTGTTTATGTACAAACATGCATTAGAAAAACACACTGCCAGTGGATCAATTGCACTCCTTAGAAACAGTGCGAACAAAAGAGGAACTGTGTCTATTCTTTTTTTGGTCTCTGCTTTGTTTCATAAGTCACTGCTTTCTAAAATTTCCTTTTGTGTATACTTAAAACAGAAAATAGTGAAGTTCTCTTTAAGGATTTGTGAGAATGAATAAATGCACTTAGTAAATGTGCATAAGAGATTTCCTTTCTCTAAAACAGACCTCTTAACAGCCATTCATCAGTCTTCTGTATGCATGTAAGAACCAGTCTTTGAATTAATTTATTATTCACAATTATTAGCAATACATACTTTAAGTCTGATTAAGCGTTAGCCAAAAAGACAATCTTGCACTTCCACAGTGATGACTTTATCTGCTTAATGAAGCCAGAGCTGAATCTCAGCAGGTATTTTAGCAGTATTGCTACCTCAGCATTTCAAAGTGCTAGTCATTTAATCATCATGTGTTCAGTCTGGCAGTCCCTAAATTAATATTTTTGGATTTTGAAGGATGCTTCTGTTTGTTCATGTATATACGTATATATAAAAGATGTAAATGTATATCTAGCAAATAAGTGTTAGTGACTTTGATTTGCACGAGATGTTTTGCAGAAACGTTCAAAAAAGAACCCCTTTTTAGCTGTCAGTTTTCTGAGGGCTTCTCAAGTAGTTTTACCAGGAGCATTTGCTGGCTGTCTTTTGAAAGAACAAGTGTTGGCCATGGATGCCATGCTTGAGGGAAGACAAGGGATAGATTTTATCAGTGTTACTGATAAATCAAAAATGAGGTACTCCCAGATGTTGCACTATTTTATACAATGCACATGTTCATGTTGTAATATGCAATATAAAAGGATTAAGGGCAGAGGTGTACTGAACTTGCTTGGGTTCCTTGTTGAATATGTGGAGAAAAGTGATTTTTCCATTTTGCATACACTGCAAGTGACTGAAGAATGGAAAATGGGAAGAAGACAATTCTTCAATGAAACAGTAGTTTTGTGCGGTGCCCAATGATAAATGAGAAAACCTATTGCAGTTCCCCTGTTTGTAGGGTTTTTCTGTGTGTCCACTGGTTTGTGAAAATGCTGATGTGAGAGTTACAGGAGACGTTGTTCATGTGAGGCTTCTGTGTGGACACAGAGATAGCATTTGCAAGCTGATGAAATTTATTCTCGTGGATAGACTAAGTGATGTGACCTGTCAAGGTAATGAATGAAATATTGTACTTAGGCAGGAATATTACAATGGCTACTCTATGCCCAGATGATGTTTCCTAAATTGAAAAACAGGTTTATTAATGGTGTTCTTATGAAGGCAGGGCTAATCTAGAATTCTACTACCATATTTAATTAACAAGTCAGCTATTAATGATTCATGCAGTTCGGATTGCAAAGTGAGTGATGATCAGTTTTTTGCAGTGCTGTGTTCACAGCTGTGAAAAGGTGGTTGCACACCTCAGAAAGCTAATCCAGAAATATAGATCAATATTTGATTCTGTCTTTTGCTGATGTTAATCTGGTAGAAAGAAGTGTTCACATATTCTTAACCTTTTTAATGATTTAAGCTTCCTGCTCATTTATTTCTTTCAAAATACTATTTTTTTGTGAAAAAGTTAATTTATATGATAATCTTGTATCAGGGAATTTCTTGGGAGTAAACGGGTCATTCAAAATACAACATGTTGCTTCTCAAGTCTCGAAATCTGTGTTTTGCAAATTACTTGGTACAAACCAGGGGATGAGTGTCCAGTTTTCCCGAGGAGAAGGGCATGTGTAGTGCTGGGATCTCAGCTGTATGCCCCCAGTTTGGGTGACTGGGAGCTGTCCCTGCAGACGCACATGTGAAGGCAAACAGCAGAAGTACTGGACTGTGACAATGACAGCAGCAGACGCGAGTGGCTGGAGTGTGGAGTATGACCCCCACACTATTGTCTTCAAGCGTATGTAGTGCTGTGGCAGCCAGCACAGATGGCAGGAGTGTGGAAGGGAAACCCGATGGGAAGTTGGGCTGATTTATCTGCCATTGCCTCCTCTCCTTTGTTGTGTCATTAGTGGTATGCTGAGGAAATGGGACAATAAAGACATACTCTGGGAGGGTATAACGGTTCAATAGTGAAAAATGTTAATGAAGTGTTGGAAAAAAAGCTTCTGGGATTGCAGTGTTCTCATGTCAATATATATTGCCTTTTTAATGGGAAAGGTTCCCTAATGTTAATGGCCTGGTCGTGATTTAATGCAAAAGGTGCTGTCTTTTGGCTCTAAAACAGGCAGAAAGTGGGAAGGGAAATGAGAAGAAAAAGATGTGATTCTTCTGTATTTAAAGTATACATTAGTAGACTTTATGAGCTGTGAATAGCGAACAAAAGTAGGATGTATGAAGTGATATAAAATAGATCTCAAGAGGACAATTTAATGTTTAAGTTCTAGGCAAAAACCCCTCAAACTCTTTAAAACTGCATAGATTGCAAATTTTCCAGTCAAGTGACACAAAGGAAAAGCAGGGAGAAACATTTGGAGTACAGTGTGAAGCGCTGTTTGTGCTGGAGCTGTTGTTCAAGGCTGGTGCCTGGCCAGTTTTAGTCAGAGCAGACTAAAAGCTCTGACATTTGGCCAGAGCTCATTGCTGGATGTAGCTGAGATTATCTGAAGTACTTTATCACTAGGTTGCTGATCCAATGAGCTGCTTTAGGGTCCCAAATATTGTAGTAGCCTCTAAAAGGTCATCCTTTCCTCTAGACTGGTTACCCATAGCTTAATATGGCAGACAGTTTCATTTGCAGGGGAGGTAAGAGAGAGAGACATTAAATCCATTCCGTTAGCTGACACTTTCTTCTTCTGAGCCAGTCTGCACTGTCTATCCCTGCAGAGCTAAGCTTATAGACAGCATTGTTCTCTCGCTTTGCTGGGTGACATATGCAAGAACAAATGCATGATGGTGCAGAAGAAATGAGTTATTGCATGTCCGGAAGCTACATATCTTACTTCAGTCCACTTGTTAATTTGTGATGGCATATAAGGACAAATTATTTAAAAGGGTTTTCCATAATAAAGGGCTCTTTCCCTTCAGTATGCATTAAATTATTCTGGAAATCAGACACTGTTTTTATTTAGTTCCCTCCCTCAAATACTAGTAGGAATTTTCTTTTTTTATTTTAAGTGCATCATCATCATGTGGCTACGTCTGTAATTAAAAGCAAGACCATACATTTTGCTTGGGGAAAGGATCTGTAGCTGCCTTTCTTCTTTCCCTTTGCATTATACAACATACTAAAGAACTTCCACCCTTCAGGCTCTATTCTCTTCTGCAAATATCTGTGAATGGAGATGAGACTCTACCCTGGAGTAGATGTTTGAGCCACGTGTACCCTTAGGCTGCACAGAGGTGTCCAATACTGTGGAACTCAGCTGATGGAGCGAGTCGGCTGTGTGTTGTTTATTTTAAGAGATAATGGGCTGTAGCAGCTAAAAGGTAGAATACTTGCTACATGGTGCATCCAAATGTAATCTTCTCTTTATTGCCATTCTGGGCATTGAATAGTTCAGCTAAGCATATGGAATTTGCAATGAAATGCTGCCCAAAATAGTCTATAAATGTTTTATGGTGCCTAGGCTGGTAAGGGGTAACAAATCTTTAAAGCACAACATGCTGCCTTGTCTGTGCCTCCTGGCCAACTGGCAGACAAATAGAAATGGGTGCAGCTGCAGCAGCATGTATTCTTTATGACTGTGAAGTACTTGGACGCAGATTCTGTCCAAAATCTGTCCCAGAGCAAGGTGCCACATAGAGTAACACAAGATATGTGTAGCTGGCTTCAGTCAAAGCATACCAGCTCATCATGCTGGAAAATTATTTGACTACTAGTTTTAAAACTAATTTTTCACTTTTACTCTTCCCCATGATGCTCTGGTGAGGGAGCAAGCAGCAGCTGTGAGGTGCTTAGTTGCTGGCCAGGGTTAAACCATGACAGTCCTTTTTGGTGCCTGAACAGGGACTTGAACAGTTGGAGATGATAAGACACTGGCCAGAGCATATTAGAAGGGATTTATATCTGTTAACATTTGCAAGTCATGATATTGATTCATCTGTTCTTGATATTAATTTGTCTGATCTGTGCCATGCTCTTTTTTATTGGCTGTATATGTTAAAGATTGGTGTTGGTTTTTGCAGTTTGTTGTGTTCTGTAGCAATTAGTGATGTTTTACCTGGGAGATTCATTACTAAACACTTAAGCCCTTACACTTAATCTGGCATTTGCGGTCTGTATAAAACCATTACTGTACTTTGAGTACCATCTCATGGAGACAATTAACAAATATATTTCTTCCTTGGAGAGTTTTTTTTTGTGGAGGAAATGCAGAACGGTGGTGTGAAAAAAACTACAAAGGATGTAAATCTGAAGCTGTTAACTTCTTGTTAACACTTGTTAACAGCAGCAAGAAGGATGTAAGGTTAGCATCAGACCTAGTGCAGAAATGTGATAGAAAATGCTGTGGATTAGTTTTCAAATGGATATTCTGACCCCGAGTTAGCACTTTTTCTGTAGGAGGTTTCTGTGCCAAGTTGTTCAGGTGTCACCAGCAATGGGCTCAGAGTCAGCATTGACAGCAGGTGCCATCAGCTCAGCATCAGACTGTGTGCATCTGGCACTGCCTCCACCCCTAGGTAAAACTCTCCCACAGGATAAGCAGTCCTACCCTTCTCTTGCTGCTCCTCTCATCCCCAGCCTCCTTCACAGAGGGAAGCTGAGCCCATACGGATACCTTGCCTTGCCTTGCCTTTGACTCCATGCCACAAGAGTGAACTTTGCCTTGGTTGGGTTTATGTGCCAGATTCTGCATGTGGAATAGACTTGGAGACTCTGGACATACGAGTTCTGGGAATCCACTGCAAAATCAGCACATTATCTCATCAGCAGCATTTCTGAAGAAGATTCTTTTTGCTGCTTAGTTAAGCAACTCCATGTGTTCAGAGGGAAGTGTTGCTGCAGGTGCATGCTGGTTTTTTGAGTAAATTAATTCCTGCATATTCTGCGAATGCTACATCTTAGAATATGAAAAATTATATTAATTTGGGAGTTTCTTTTGTTTTTCAAACCTCTTATGGTAGACTATGGAACCCTGTGCTATTTGCATTTTTAAATTTTTGCTCTGTTGGTTTATCAAGAATTTTCTTAGTTATTGTTTGAATATCTAATCCTCTTTATTGTTTCCCGAATATGTTCACATAACTGAGCTTGTGCATATTAGTGCTGAAGTAGGTGCCACTAATATAATGGTTATGTTTGTCTTCTTGTTTTCCATTTTAAAATGCTTGTTTTTAACACTCAAAAATTTACCTCCTAGATTTATAATGTGGTGCTCTTGCCTTAAAGTTTTTGGATGAGGAGAAAATGTGGGGAAATTAGTTTGAAGTATGTCTCCCTGAAAGAAATTTTGAAAAGAAGAGGTGCAAAAAGAGCTCTTGCATATTTTTTGGTCACTCCAGTGGTACACAAAGGTACACAAAGCCAGAAATACAGGCAGCAGGAGTAGGCAGGACAAAACCTCAGAACTGCAATAGTCCTGTATCAGTGAACTGTAGTGTCTGTTATTATAAAGCTTTTTCTCATGGGGCTCTGGATCCAGTGGAGTGATGACCTGCCCTCAGGGCTAAGTAACCTTTTTAGGAAGTGATGGTGATGTACAGCTCATTTCATCATTGTTCCTCACAACACCTTTTATAAGGTGTAGACAGCAATGTAGGAGAGCTCGTAGTTCCAGACATAATGCTTCTCTAATCTACCCAGTATTGTATTTTCCACATAGGAAACCCTCCAACCTCAAAAACAATTGACTTTCCCATTCGTCTTTGCTTAATGACTGCTCTAGGTTTACATTTGAACTCTATTTTTAAGTATCTGATTGGTCTCTCACTGAATCTTGATCTATTATTTTAGAATAAGAATTCTTTCTTCCATCACCCTCAGATCTCAAAGCACCATGCTGTTGGCAAGCTTCCTTTTCTTGAGGCATTGTAATGATACTTTTTTGCTAGAAACAGAGCAGCATTGCATTCTCATCTAACTGTGTTAAAAAAGATCTTTCAGTGAAGGTGTTACTGTATTTTAAGAGTTACACAGAACCTCATACCAGGCCTAAGTTCATATGCTCTTAGCCTGAGGTAATCCTATAAAAGTTAGCATTAAACATCTTACTGATTTCAGCACTACCAGAATAAGCTGATGTGTTGAAGAGTAATGAATGAAAATGCACAAAAAGATCCACAGTAATTTTGTTTGGTCAGCCTAATAACCTACTAATGAATGGTTTGCAGACATATCTTATTCCAAAAGGTCATGTAACATACTTAATTTATGCCCAAGGGGACAAATGTTTATTAAGAAAACTCACCATTGTCTGTATTTTTCTTGAAAGCCATTTTGTTCAATTTTTGCAAGTATTTTCAATTAAATATGTCCACCTTCATGCAGCTTAAAAATTTTTATAATCCTAGATGAACTTGGAATTGGCCTTTTCTCCACAGCTTTTACAGTAATGTAGTCATGTTGAGTTCCACAGCAGCTTTTTTACAAACACCTTTGTCCTTTCCATGCCAAATCTATTAACAGTACTTGCCTGTGCTGGTGCTGTATTTTATAACCAAGAATAATGTGTTTACTCATAATCAAAGTTTTTCTCTATATTAAAATCCACTGTTAATGACGCCCTTGTTAGCAAAATGTGTTGCACTTGGTTCTCATGCATCCAGAAGGGATAGGTGAATGGAGATTAGGAAGGCTTACAGAGCCAAGTATGGTACCAGGCTGCAGTGACTTGTTTCCTCGCTCAGCTCTGGAGCCTTTCACTTGGCACTTGGGAAACAGAAAGGTCTACAAGCAGCACTGGTACTCCTCTCTTGAGGTCCCTTTGATGGTCTGGATTTCTTCTGCATGCTTCCTTTCTTCAAAGGAAGGAAACAGTCCTTGCTATTGACGTGCGTGCGCAGCTCTTCCAGCCTTGCAGTCAAGCCTGTACCTTTCACTCAAGCCCATAGCAGAGCACTTCACTTATCCAGCTTCAAGTAAACATGCCATTTGTATTCTTCTTTCTATTTTCAGCCTTTTTAGTATTCTTGAACAGCTGCTTCAGGTCTCTTAGCCTTAACATATGGCTGTAGTACACCACAACATTGTACACGTTGCTAATGGGAGTCTGCTGTGCAGTGCCTGCCCACAGGGTCTCTGCCTGAGCTTTGTGTTGCCACGGTGCTGTTCTGGCTAGCACGCTGTTTCAGCACCAGGCAATGTTCTACCTGCCCCAGGTGGGGGGACGGAGGCCGACCGCGGTGCTGGAGGGCAGGCGAAGCACCAGCTCGGGTTTGCCTTGCCTCCTGATGGCAAGGTGCGTGAAGGAGGGATGAAAAGGCAGAGGGACTTCCTCATGGGACTGGGAAGGGTTTATTTCAGGTAGAAGCCACGAGGAGAGCCAATAAAATTAGGCGGGCGTGGGGTTTTGTACCCCTACATAACAGGCGTGGAGAACATACAGTAACCAATAAAATATCAGTTATGGGGTCTTACAAAGAGGGGAGAAGGGATCAGGGAAATGGGAGAAGGAGTGGGGGTAGAGGATTAACATGGGCCAATTACCAACCAAGGAACATAGAACTTTCCAGAGAAATAGCCAGATATGAACCATAAAGGGAGGAGGGGTGGCAGCAGCCAATGGTCAGCGTGCTGCACACAGCCTTTCGTGTGCTCACTGTCCTTGTGCTGTGGAGGCATCGAACCACTGGACCTGTTGGTCTGCTTGGTCCTGCTGACCATGGCTCTGGCCATGGCTCACTGCAACATTGTGCTACAGTATTTAGGGCCAGACTGAGCAAACTTCAGAGGTCTTTGAGTGACCTGAGGATTTTTAGGCTCTTGCCTGGCCAGGCTATCTTTCTGAGTACTGGATGTCTGGCAAGAGAAAGGTGCAGATATGTAATGCATAAAGAAAAAGTGCAAAAACTGGAATGAAAGACTCCAGCTAAATTAATGAAAACCAGGAAGATAAGTGGTACTAACAATGTATGAAGCAACTGAAAGTAAAGCCTGGAACCACAGCAGAATGTTCACTAAGTGTCTAATGTGGATAAGCCTCTCTTCAGTTAGCATGAATTTTTATGCTGGATAACCAAATGAAATTTATCTGTCAGGATAAGGTTATGTGAGCCTAGTGATTTGTGCTACATATCCATTTTGCTGTTGATTTAGTGTTTGGACTGCAAAACCAGGAATTGCCTTGTTGTGGTCTTCAGAGATCTGAGTTTCACCTTGGCTGTACCCCAGGGGTTCTGTTGCTACTGTCCGTAAGTTCTTGATTTTTCCCTTTTTTCTTTGAATCAGTGAAGTTGCTATCTTGAGGGAGGTAGGATCCAGGTAACAGAAACCCATATAAAGGTACCACGTGAGCAAGGGAAACTGAGAAGATATTTGTAGAGCCATTTCCTTAACTCATTCCACCCAAAAGGGAATCATATGCTTAGGCTTCCCTAGTCTTTAGCAACTTAAAAGGAAGTGATCCATCAGCTCACCCTGTTACAAGATTACTATTCGTCCAAAATCAATCTTTTAGCAATGAGATCTAGATAATGATAAGCTGCATGAGTTGCCTTGGTAACCTACTGCCTCAAAAGTCTTGTGTATAGCTTTAGGACTGGCAAGGGGGTGGGGTGGGAATGGGAAAAAAATAATCAGTATGCAGAGAAATGTTTGTCAAAGGGAGAGATCTTGCAGAGAACTTTTTTGTCTCATCAAATTCCAGGAGAAATTTTTTCATTGAAGTGGACCATATCAACTATGGTGATACTGGTCCAGCTCATGTGAAATTAGATGGTTTTTTCCTTTCGGACAAACCCAAAATCTGTCCCTAATTAAAACAAAAAATGCAGCACATATGTGATCTCTTTTGGTTACCATATAAAGGCCAGATCCAGAATCAAGATCTAGTCTTTCTTTTGTGCAAGTGAGGTGAAGAAGGGAAAATTAACTGCTCTACTCTATTTCTGTGAAGGGAAGCACTATATCTTTAAAACACAAGAACAAATGGTTTTATTGATAGTAAAAAATGCTAATTTTTTTAGAAAGTTAAGTCACTTAGTTTCTGATGACCAGCTGTGTGCTCTGATTTAGCAGCATTTCAGGTGCTCTAGCAGTTCGTGGCACTTTGCCAGGAAGACCTTGCGTGAGCATGGTTTCCCGAAAAGCTTTTTTTTCATTGGTGGTGAGTTGTTAGGAAGAGAGGTAGAAATACAAGAGTTTTGTGGAGTTTTCTCTGTCTCTTAAAGAAGCCTAGCAGTTCATAAAGTTAAGGTGCTGACTCCAAAACAGCTATTTCTCCACTACCATTCCTGTAAATAATGATGCATTAAGGATTTGGTTTTGTGTTAGGTTGTGTAGCCTTCAAAGCTTTCTTTAAAGATTTACTCCTGTCGTAAGGTTAGAATATAAAGAGTTGGCTGGAGCTAACAGAGAGGCTAGAGTTTCTGAATAAATGAAACTATACACAAGAACGGAAGAATTTAATTAAATCCCGGTTGTGCTTTAAATGAGAATTGTGCAATTATGGCAATGTGAATTCTGTTTCTTTTCTCAGCTTTCCCTTCTCAAGGTTAGAAGTAAAAAATAAAATTCTTCACTTAAATGGAAAATAGAGATGAGACAATGGAGGAAAATCTTCCATAAGTAATGTAATGGAAATAAGATACACCAGTTGACAACCACATCTCAGTGACTCTGCAAGTCACAACCAAGTCCCTGTGTTGTGAATTTGATACAGTTTGATGCTTTTATGCAGGGCCTGACATTTCAGTCAAAACACTCTGATTCTTTTGCTGCTCTTCAAGAAGAACTTGAATCAATCTACCTTATCAATTTTAGGTATTTGTAGGTTTATATATAATATTTACATAATGGATATCAGTTAAGGAAGGCTGAAATCAGTGAAGTGACGAAAGCTGTATGAGTGCAAGGAATCAGGCCTGGTAAATCTTTCTGATTCTAGTGCTGGGGGCTTTGTTCTGTGTAGAAACCAACCAAACACAAAACCCCTGCATCTGCTAAGTAAAGAATGATGTAAGATTTAAACTGCTCACATATGTGATAAGGCAATCACCAAGTTACTGTCAAAATCAAACTGTGATGACAACAGTGCATGTGAAAAAGTGTCCTATTGCTTCTGTTCTTTTTTCTCAGTTAGAAAATAATCCATACAGTGCAATAGTGGAAGCTAATTATAATGGTCTCTTTTATTGACATCTTGCTCAAACAGCTAGCAAAACAGAGAATTGGTATAACGTCATACTTTACAATGCCTCTCTTTTTATTAACAGATCTGTAGCTTCACTTCTGCAGAGAGGATAACAACTTTTGAGTCAGGAATTAATCTGATAACATTACTCTTATCAGTCCCTGCAATTGCTCAGCTGCTAGTGCATATTTAACAATTTCTTCCTTGCCCATTATTCACCTTGTGTATTTCCTGCCCGGCTTTGTTTGCCCTGTCTTTCAGTTGTCTGCCACTACAAGGGCATAATGCGTCTATGATGAAATACAAATAATGATACACTCATCTTCTCAAAGCAACTTCAAAGAATATCTACTTTCAGTGCTATAGTGGTATAGCTATTTCCAAACAATGAGTATGTATTACTAGAATCTTTTTTTGGGCTAAATTTGTTTGTGGAATAAAGTTAAATTCTAGTCTTGCCCATATTGGGTAGGTACTCCACGAGTAAACTCCTTGTTTTCTGTAGTAGTGCTCAGAGCAGATTCATTACTTGAAATCAGACGGGATATGAGGTGTGGTAATTTTTGCAAATTGATTTCAGCATATTTCATCTGTAGATATTGATTACTTCCTGGGTGGGTTTAAGGGATGCTAGGCATACTCAGCATGTTATGAGGGGCAATCAAAATCCTGCAGCTTTAGCATGGTGAATCAAATTATATTAACTGTGCCATAGCAAAGCTGGATAAGTTCATATCAATTTATTGGAATCAAGGTAGCAACTTTGCTACATCAAAGCAGAAACAAAAATATATATTTGATAAACAACACTAATAAATAGAGCGACTGATAGAAATATAAGGAATAAAGCTGTGGGAAAACCAGTAACAATACAAAGCAGAGATCCTGTTACATTATCTGCTTCACTATCTTGTTGAATGCCTGAAGAAAATTAGGCTTGGTTTTAATGGCTCTTGATTTTCATAGATGTTTTCACAATTGTAACTGGTAACTCTTCTAGTGTTTAGTCAGTACTAGATGCCAAACATACTAATCCAATTATTCCTGTCAAGCTTGACTATATGAGGAGGTATATTTTTTCAGACTCATTTTACTTTAATTTAGCATATAAACAAATTATACAGTACTAATTGATTTTTGGGAAAAAGTACTCTTTTATATTAAAGGCCTATTTAATGTTGTGAATTAATAAATGTGAAACAGTATTCTTCATTTGTTAATAACGCTGTTCTACTGGCAGCATGCACAGGTAAGGGAATAAAGATATAAAGTAAAAGTTTTGAAGGAACTCATGTGGCAAAGAAGGATGAGCATGACTTAGATAGTAATAGCTAAAATTAATATGATTGCAATTTGAAATATGAAAGTAAGCTGTGTGCACTCCAATTCTGACTTGTTAACTTGCTGATACAAATGAAGTTTTACAGATATATATCGATTTTGACTGTCCCACACAGGCAATTATTATTTTATACTTATTGTTATTAGTAGTAGTGGCCTCAAACCAGCTAAATGTGTGTAAAGTAGTCATTAAAACTAACAATGTGATCAGTAGAGGACCTCTCTGATCTGAAAAAAATGAAGCTGCTAAAACCCTTGTAAGAGTTGGTAGCATTTGTCTCAATTGAGCCTTTTTTAAAGTTCTCATTAAAAGTCCCTCTAAGGCTAGCCCTTGTGATGCAACAGACTTCATTATAGGAGATGCATTTTTATTTCTTTTTTCTCCCTGAAATCAGTTTGCTCTAACAGACTATATTAAAAAAAAAACCAAAAAAACCCAAACTATGAGATACTAAATAAGACCACATTATACAATGATGGTAATTTTTGATGATACCATAAATACCTGTTTGCCATTAAAGACAGTCCATTGCATGTCAGTGTTGGTTCATCCTAATTAAAAGAGAAGGGTGCAATCAATCAAAACCAATATAATGTCATAACAATGCATGTCAAGCCTAAAATAGCAACTCTAATAAAAATCTCTAACTACAAACAAAAATATCACCAGTTGTTTTACTGTGTAGGGACTAACTTGCAGTCTCTTTGTTTTCTGCTTGCATCAGCTTCTGTGACCTGATGATTGCTTATGTTGGCATCAGTTTATTTGCTGACAACCCATTTTGTCAGTTTGAATCATCCATTTTATCAAGATGATTTTCTGTTATTGAGATACTGCCCACTGATTTAAAAAAAAAAAAAAAGAGAGAGAGAAGAAAAGGCTGCTCAGTTTATGAATGCTTTTTGTCTAGGATGTTTTACAAGTCCCAAGGTATATTTGCTGGTTTTTACAGACTGAATTCCCGAGAGTCTCAGCAAGTTAAAATTCCACTCGTACAGAGCTGCATCTCTGCTAAAAGAATATAGAGGTAGCCATGGGTGCATTTTAAAGAAATTATATGTAGGGATTGGAAACTTTATGCAAAATCAGAGTTGTCATTCTTCTCATTTGATCTAAATTAACAAATAACTGAAACTGAAGCCAAAATCATGTTGTATGACCTTTTCTTTTACTTCAGAACTGTCTGATTGGCAGCCCATGGGGCAGATATGACTGGATATAAAATGGCTTTTGAGACATGGCCTTGCTCAGAGGATGGAGATAAAAAAAGAGGTTCCTGGCATTTCATGAAGCCCAAAGCTGTCAAACCATTCTAGTGTGACTGTGTAGCCCTTGACACTAAGGTCTGTGAAGCACCCACTACGTCTGTGGGTTTCTGGCCCTGGGAAATGCCAAATCTGGAGAGGAGTCCATGATAGTTCCCCCAGGGTGACATCTGCCCTTAGCAAAAGCAGGACTATGTTGTTGCAATTTAGTGGCTGTGTGTGATGGTTCTGTGACTTGAAATAAGTGTGACAGCCTGGTAAGTAAAATGTTGCTTTTATTCTAGCAGTTGCATTAGGTTTGTATGGCCATGTTTTGGTAGCAGGGAGACTAGAGAGGCAGATTGTGAGAACCTTCTCCAGAAGGTTTCCCCTTGTCCAGCAGAGCCAATGCCAGCTGGCTCCATGGTGGACTTGCTGCTAGGTTGAGCCCATCAGCACTGGTGGTGGCACCTCTGGGATAACACAGTTAAGAAGAGAAAAGAAAAAAACACGCTGCTGCAGAACATCAGCCAAAAGAGTGAGATTACACAGCCCTTCAGACACCAAGGTCAGAGGAAAAGGAAGAGCAGGAGGTGCTTGAGGCACTGGAGCAGAGATTCCCCTGCAGCCTGTGGTGCAGACAGACCATGGTGAGGCATGGTGCCCCTGCAGCACACGGAGGGCCATGCTGAAGCAAATATCCACCTGTAGACCATGGAGGACCCGATGCTGGACCAGGTGGATTCCCGAAGGAGGCTGTGACCCCATGTGAAGCCTGTGGTGGAGAAGGCTCCTGATGGGACCTGTTGCCCTGTGAAGAGAGGAGTCCCCACTGGAGCAGGTTTGCTGGCAGGACCTGTGACTCTGTGAGGGACCCATGCTGGAGCAGTCTTCCTGAAGGACTGTACCCTGTGGAAGGGATTGATGCTGGAGCAGTTCATGAAGAACTGCAGTCCATGGGAAGGACCCACTTTGAAGAAGTTTGTGCCATTGCTGAGACCTGGGAAGTGAGGGTGGTTATCTGTTCTTTCTGAACCTTCATACAGAGTAGCTGCTAGTGACTTTTAGATTTGGTTATTAATGAGTAGGATTTGGTTTTGTTTGAAGATTCATAGTTTTGGGATTATTTAAAGGCTAAGTATTCATATGGAAGCTGTACTACTGCTACTGTACTATTCCTTGTTTTCAGAAATGTGTCCATGGCACACATGCCTGTGGGAATGATGCTGAGTATCTCCACATATTCATGCCCTTGCTTTGGCCATGAGTTTGTAGTCCATGTATGCAAAGATAGCTCCCATCTGTCCTACACTTGAAGTCCTTCAGATGGAAGCAGATAACAGCTCTGAGGTCAGAAGATTCAAACACTTTACTGAAAGGATGAAGGGGACAGCAGACACCAGACCAATTGCTAATGCTTTACTTTGCTTAGATGCCTTTGCAGTGTACTACCTGTAAGAATTCCAGCAAAGGTCATTATAAATTGAATGTGTACTTATATGAAATAACCTCTCACATTAAGCAGAATGTAATTTTTCTTTATAACACCTTTTCAGAGCTCCTTATTTGTCAAAGAGAAAACTAAATATATTAAGAGAATTAATATTGCAAATTGCCTAGAAGTGTAGAGCATCACAAATTTTGTTAGGAAAGCAGAGCAATCACCTAGCTTTTTGCACTAGTGTAAGAGTAGACCACAGGGTGAAAGATGTGATTTCCTAGCACTTTATTGACATGAATTAATTGTTTTCCTGTTCAGTACCCCCCATTCCTCCCATCTCCCTGTTTAACCTGATTCCCTCCCCCCACAAGCTGCCTCCTACTGCTCTCAGTGGAAACACAAATTGTGGGATCATTACTGAGTGCATAGTACTTAGTTCTCCGGGAATTTGCATTAACCTTTTTTTGGTTGAGAAAAAAATCAGAGCCAAGTAATAGCAAATAGTAATAGAAACCCATTTGCCCATTTTTCACAATTAATACTGCTTTTTCTGTGCTGAGGCACAACGGAATTCATCTTACAGCAGTTTCATAACTCTTGCCTGTTCGTTGGAGAGCATTGTCAGGAACTGAAACAACTTTTACTCAAAAATACCTTTCTTCATCTTGCCTTTGTTCCACATCTTTTCCTTGAACAAGTCTGCTTAAATCCCAGACCAAAATACTGGTTTCAGTTCTGCTGGGGGAGACTAAAGTCCTTGGTTGCTAGTCCATGCAGATGTGTTGTGGTACGTCTCAGATCACAAACCTTAGTGTGTTACACTAACGTGGCAGTAACTTGCATTTCAGCATTTCAACTGTCTGAGAGATGTGTTTTACACTTAGCCTAAGGCCTCTAAGACAGTTTAACTTTTGAGCTTAAGCACAGTGAGATCAGAAACAGTGGTGATGTTACTAAGTAGGCAGAAAAAAGTGCCCTGGTACCTTACTGCATTCAGAGAAGTGCTGAGTCTTAAGGTATTGCTGGTCTACATGCAACTTTTCTATGTTAGGTGTGGTCAGAATCTCAGTATTTAATGGGGCTTATTCAAAAGTGTCTGAGGGCAAATAAACAGCTTTCCTTAAAAACCATTTCGGTCAAGCTGTAATGCAACCTAGTTCAAACAGAGTACGTTTCCTCTGTGAGTAAGCAGAGTTGTGAAGCTGTTGCCAGCTTGTGAAGATAGACTCAGTGAATGAGACAGTTTCAGCTCCCACTCATACTATTGCCCTGGATAATTGCCTAGTCTCCTCAATATGATCCAAATCTGTGTTTGGGGATGCCCTGATTTACATAGTACTGATGTGTTAGACTTCGGAGCTCTAAAGACTCTGTTGCTTGCTGCAGCAGAGATCCTGCTTTTGTTCTCACATTTTGTTTTGTTTGGTGTTTCATTTTACATAAATGCAGAAGACGTACTGCCTCTGCTTAGTAATTCAGAGCATGCTGCAAGCCCCCACTGATTTTGGGGAGGTTGTGGAAGCAGAAGATGCTGGAGCATCCCTGCCTGTCTTCTGATGGGCTCACCCAGTGCTGCATCTCTTCTAAAGACAAAGCACCATCCCTCTCAGTAGCCACCATCCACTTTGTTGGTGTGTTCCTAGGGAGGCATGCTGGGGGTGACAGGGTCCCCACTCCCTCCAGACTACACGAACCAGAGGAAAAGCTTCTTAAATGGATAGTGTGTGCACAGCCACGCTAGCACAGTCTTATCTGTGATTTGTATGCACTTGCTTACATGGGGCAAAAATGCAAGAATGCTGGGGAAGCCCTGAATTTTGGAGTTGGGAATAGTGCTGTTTATTTTTCCGATTGTTCAAATGTGTCCCAATGCAGTAGTTGGACTTGTAGTCAAAATATATCCTGCTTTTAAATTTGAGGAAGTAGCCAATTTTTGTAATTAAAACCACAACAAATGAAATACTGTGAAGGTCATGACCAAAGATTGCCAAATGCAGAGTTAAAATGGTGACGTTAAAACAGTAGCCTAATAGTAAGAAGCAGAGATCAATATACATTAAAATATGCTGTACGTACCAGGCAGCAATTCACCATATAGTGTGAGGTGAGCAGCGCTGCTTGGCTAACATGTTTCCATGTTGCAGAGTTGCTATGGCAATATCAAACCAATGAATAAACCACATCACAGAGACAGGGAGGTGAGTAAGTGTGAAATTGATTCAGTGGAACACAGGAATATGTGGGAGCGAAATTGGTCAAGATAAAATTTCTGGTAGGAATATCTATTTCTTTTCACATTTTCAATAACATAATTATAATTATCTTTTAAAACATTGAAATCTTGTAGGTATTTTTTCCACCATAAACTCGTGTGTATTTTTCATCTGATGCTGTGGGTGTGTTTCAACATATATAAGACATTTAATCTATTAATAATGAATATAGCTAAATATAAAAAGTACATTTTTTATATAAATTAATTTAGTTGGTAGTCTCATAAAGGCTTGGTAAGATGAAATAACTTGACTACAAGTTTCGTTACCAGCTGGAAGCTAATATTGTAGTAGTTGTATTTGAAAACATGCTTTTACATACATCAGGCTTAAACTTGTTCTTTATTTCTCACGTGCAGTACAGTGATAGAATCCACAGAAATGTCCTAGAGACACTGCATTTTGGACAGCATATTGATATAACAAAAGATAGATATCTGTGCTTATAAATGAATTGCACAAATATCGATCATGCTTCATTGCCCCATTTTGTGATTTATGTGACCAGTGTTTGGAATGTTTTAGGAAGAAAATCTCTTGGATTTTTTTCCCATTTATTTTAAAACATTCTGGGAAAAAAAACCCAATTACACTAAAATGTGCTATCAGCAGTATATTTTTGTTAACTATGGAAAATAGAATACATATCAGGCATGTTTTTAATTAGGATTTCAGTTTTACTAATTCGTCTCAGTTTGGTTGGATGATCAAATAATGGTAAAGGTTTTATTCCTGGAAAAGATCCTGCTGTAGAGGAATGGAAAAGATCCTGCTGTAGAGGAATAGAAAGTTATTTTTTTGTATGTGAGTTATTAATGTTAGGAATTGATATTTGTCTAAGATATAAATCTATTTTTAGAACATTTTTTAGGCTTTCTGGCAGGAGGCATGCTTCCATGAGTTTCAGTGCTTGTAGTTTGTATGTTATTTATTTGATCTAAACTTGCTGCTTATTTGTAGCTTAAAAACAATCTTGACATCTTACCTGTGGTTTTCTGTTTCATTCTATCTCTCCCCCTGCGAGTGTATCTCTGTTGAAGCCCTCTTTATTTTATTTGTCCCTGAAGAAAAATATGTATTATAACAATACTAAGTTAAACAGCATTAAATTAAATTTTATTTCATTTTCTAAAGGCCAAAATGGTTTTGTCAAGTACAGTCAATAAAATGAAGACTGTAGTTTGACTGAAGTCCTACTCTGTCACATAAAAGCCACTGCGCTCCTGCTTTGGTTTCTTCAGTTCAAAGTAGAGCTTCAGTTTATTTACAGAACAGAAACCAATATTTGTTTGGATTTAACCTTTTGAGTTGGTTTTTAGAGAACAAAATTTGCCAAATTATTGCCAAAGAAGTTGCTGACTGATGCTTTTTACATTGGGATGGAACAATAAGGCAAAGACAAACACAGAGTGAATGTTGGCTGAACACTGAAGGTTTTGTGATTTGGAGTTTTGAAGATAGGAATAAAGCTCTTCCGTGACACAAGAACATCTTAAAAAAGTCCTTCACTTACACATTTTCCTCCATTTCCCTGCAAGTGTTAAGCTCTGACTGAATAATACTCCTAAACTCAGTTAATGTGCTGATGAGCAGCTGGATCTCAAGTGTGTTCATTTGTGTTGTTGTCATATGTGAACAAAATCCCTAAATTAATTGATCAAACCTAGATAGATCAAGGTTAAACAGATGCAAAAGGAAATAATATAGACCAGGTGTACAACAAAACAACTAGTTTTGTTATACACCACTTGCTTATGAAGTGTCTTTCTTCATTTGTCACTTACCATTTTAGCTGTGCATGCATACGAGACTGGCCCAGCCTGGTGATACCAAGCAGGGACCTGGCAAAACCAGAGTTTTCACCATTGAAGCTTCTGCCCCAGCCCGCTGGTGAGCTCTCCTTAAGATATGCTGATTATCAGGCTGGCCTGGATGAGGACAAGCACACAACTGAAACAGTGAAAGTGTTCTCTTTGAGGCAAGGTGCTTTCAGAAGAGGTTCAGTTTTCCACCTACTGCTTTGACTTTCCCACTTTTGCTGAGTATGGTGCCAAAATTGCAGAGACTTGTTGCTACTTTGAAAGCAAAGGAACAGCTCTTTCAAGGGGTGTCTGAAAGTCTCCTTATCAGCAGGGCTTGGTAAGGAGCCCAGTGTGTGTGTACAACCCCTGAGCAATTGCTTGCAGAATCCTTGAAAGCTTTTTTTAAAGCCCAAGTCCTTTGCGAGACAGACATGGCTAAGAAGCAAGTCTTTGGGATAGGGAAGGAAAAAGTGTCTCTTCAGCAGGCCAGAGGAACCCTCCATCTCAAGGGCTTCTTTTCTCAGCGATGCATATTGCTACACCTTCAGCTTTTTTATCTCCTATAAAATGAAATCACTTAGGTTAGCTTCCATGAGTATGCAAGCCAAGGTAGCTTTCTGTCCTCCTCTGTGAGTGGAAAAAACTCTAGCAAACTAGTGATGCCTCCTCTTCCTGCCCTCTGAAGCAGATGGTGACAAGGGTTCACTTTCACAGAAGCCTGTGTCCAGTCTGTAGCATCACAAGTGCTGCCTAATGTGACGAATGTCGTATGTGCCCTCAGCAGCATTGGTGTCCCCTTGCTGGCAGCTCTCACAGCCACTGTGTGATGCTCAGAGGGACACCTCTAATAGCACATGCAGAAACAGAAGGATGCACGTGAGGAGAAATGCATCCAGGCATCCACTTCAGGTAAGCAGTGGAGCTGGACACCATATGGCACTGGGAGTGTCCTCTCTGAACTGTTTTTGATGCTCTGCACTGCCCATTACCTTTGTGTCTGTCCTTCCAATAAAAGCTGTGGAAATAAAAGGAATAAAGAATGCATGGGAAAAAAGTTCTGTTTTTACCCCAGTAGCTAACTACATATACGGTCCAGAAAATCCTAATCTGTACACTTTTCAGGATTCAACAGGATGGAAATGGCATTTTGAGCAAATTTCTCTTTATAAATTTCTTTTATACAGAAGTCAGCACTGATGTAGTATTTTCCCAGTCTTTTATCCATTCTCTGTGGTTGGGGTTGGTTTCAGCTTTCTTCACATAATCCAATGTGATGGGGCACTGGGAGCAGCAGCAGGAAGAGCCTATCTGCCTCCACAGCACCCACAGTTTACCTCAGCCCAGGGGTGGAAAGGATGGGAGCACGTTCAGTGCAAGCACAATGTTATAAAGCACTAATTCCACTGAGCAATATGGCTGTATAAAGTCAAATTCCTTCGCAGGATTAAAACCTCACTTGATATGTAGCTTTGTGCAATAACAAAACCACTTTATTCTGTGTCATAATGCAACATCACACCTCCTAAAAGCCCTTACTTATGTACAAGTCATTGTTTCTTATACAGTCAGTCTATGTATTTTCAGTGGGTTTTATTTTTTGGTATACAGAGAAAGGAAGAAAAAACAGAGTCTGACCATGAGATTTTTTTTCATAGAGTAGTGTCTCAGGCTTTGATTTCAGCCCACTGACCTCTAGAATTATAAGTGTGCTGGAACTTTGTATTTACCCTCAGTTGCCATCTTTCATTTTCACATGTTTTTGTTTTCTTTCCATAGTTCTTCAGTTTTGGGTCAGTGGCCTCTTACTAAATTCTCAGTCTTTTGTTTCTCTACCATTTTTGCATCTTTTGTTGGCTTTTTTTTCCAGTTTGGTAAATTGTTTCTGTGCATTTGAGATGATGTATCCAACAAAAACTGCCAGTGCTTTCATGTGCCAGTATCCTTTGGAGTAGTTTGTACTGAGACACCGTCTTGCTGCTTCTTAAGCTACTGAGGTAAATTTTCCTTGTTCTTTGGTTTCACTTCTTTCTTTTCTTAAAAATGTGAGTTTGTCTCTTTAAGAATATTTTAATACAAATTATCTTATATGAGCACCTCAGCTAAGTTTTTGGTGTCAGAAAGTTTCAAGAGCAGCTTTTTAGCATTAAAGAAGATACTCAGGTGAAGGCAATTTTCAATTCACTTCAGTACAGGATGAGACCATGAATAAGAACTGTAACTGTGACCCAGTCTCTGCTGTTCTCTTCCTTGGAGCCATACAGTCACTTGTCATTTGGTCAGAGCTGTCTGGTGTGGGCAAGGGGCACAGGGCAGAAGTTAGAAGGCTTCTGAGGAAGGCTGAGAAGCCTTTTTTGTCTTTATTGGGGAATGCGTTTTCCGGTATCTTCTGAGCAATTCTGGGAGAGTCCTTAGTCTCTAATCTCCTTTGCACTTTCTTTGGGAGTGGTGACAGTCTCTTTCCAGCCCTTTTGGAATATATGGCTCCCCCTTGAGCATAAAAGTTGCCTTGGCAATTTCTCAGTAGTTTTCAGGTTTTCCTGAAATGTGTTAATTTGTTAAACAGCCCTAGGTGCCATCCACCACTCTCTTGTGCATAATCGCCAGTGGTTTCTTCGGTCTTCCTTCAGTCCTGTGTGAGGTGCCTGTTTCCCTCTGTCGTTCTTCCATTCATGTGTTTGGTTGAGGCTGTATTTTCATAAGATCTCAGAGAAGCTGCTTTGCCTTACTGGCTGTTCCCTGAGGGATCACATTAGCTGTAGATTTAATTAATTGATATAACTCTATTCTAAAACCCTTTGTGCCAATACGTACCACTTAAATCTGTTAGTTGGATGTTCCAGCTAAATAGTTATCTTTTCATACTGCATAAAGCAGAAGAGTGGCTCATATAATAGGTTAGGTAGTGGAAATGGGAGCACAGAAATAGCAACAAGTTTGCCTCCTTCCCTGGCAGTTAAAAGAGAATCAAAGCACAGAATCACTGATCTTGTGACTGAATCACGATCATGACGCTACTTGGTTTTTCCTACAGTCCATGATACACCATGGGGAATCCTGCAGTCCTGGTCCTCTCCTTATTGAGACAAAAGGATGCACAGGAGGGTTTTTTCCTGCTTTCTGCCCTTGCCTTTTAAGAACTGGATGACATGAAGACTATCAGCTCACCTGCTGATACTTTATGAATTGAGCTGCATTAATAATGGCTCTTGTGCATAAGTTCCTAAAGGGGCACTGGTTTGCTGACCTTTCTGTACCTGTATTTTTGGTACTTACTCCTTAAATTTAGATGCACCAGATTACTTTTTATTCCTGTGGTAGGGAGCTTCATGTATTGCAAACACCCCTCCTATGAGTAAACGCTGAGGGAGTTGGGGTTGTTCAACCTGATGAAGACAAGATTTCGGGGAGATCTGATAGCAGCCTTTCAGCACTTCAAGGGGGCTTACAAGAGAGATGGGGACAAATTTTTTAGCAGGGCCCGTATTGTTAAGACGCGGGGGAATGGTTTTAAAGGAGTTGTTTTGGATTAGGAAGATATAAGGAAAATATTTTTTTACAAAGAGAGTGGTAAAACACTGGACCAGATTGCTCAGAGAGGTGGTTCCAATCCCTGGAAGCATTGAAGATCAGGTTGCATGAGGCTCTAAGCAACCTAATGCAGGTGAAAAATGTCCCTGCTCATTGCAGGGGGTGTTGCACTAGCCGACTTTTGAAGGTCCCTTCTAACCCAGCCTTTTCTATGCTTCTGTGTAGGGGGATGGATTCTAATGGATCAGAAACCAGAACATAAATAAATTGGTCCCCATGTTCAGTGCTACAATAACCAAAACCCATGAATCAAATTTTGTGTCCTTTGGGACATCTTCTTATGCATTTGCTATGCCTATAGCTAGCAGTGAAGTTGAGGTTTTAACTGTCTTCCACTTCTACATAAAAATTTAGTGCCTGGTTGTCTGGGGGAAGTCACAGTTTTCTGTCAAGGCTGGTGAGAACAGATGCTACAATACCTTTTCCAATAGTGCATAAGGGTCTAGGTGGACAGCTCCCAGAGAGGGCTTCAGCAGGGCAGAAGTAAGTATTTGACCTGGTTTCCCAGCCTTCTTGACTCTTCACTGAACTCAGCATTAGGGTATTCTGTGTTATTAGTCAGTGGTGTGCCAGGTGTGACCTGGATTATTTGGCATGAAAAAAATTGCAGAACATGATTTTGCCAACTCAGGACTCTTGACTGTAACCCTGTATCAATTTTAACTGCTTTAATTACATCCTGATTACATTTTTGCTTTACTATTTCTATAAGCTGTAGCAGACTTACGGTTATTAAAGCACTGTGAGCTATTGCTGTTGCTCATAAAACCCTGTCATGTTCCACGTTATTGCTTGGCTGATTCTCTTGCTCTCTCTAGTAAAAATCAAAAAGTACTTGGAGACTTCCATGTAAATTAAGTGTTTGTGTGTGAATAAAGTTCTTCCTAGGAGATTCAGGTTTTCACATGTAGACACTAATACTTACAAATATTAACACTCCAGTGTGTGAACACAGCCGTGTCAGCTGAAATGTATTCTATTCAATAGGCCATTGTTTCTAACGTAGGTTATTGGTGAGAAGTTACTGTCACCATGGAATAGGTATATATTTCTTAGAAGCATGTGCTAATAACTAAGTTGGTACTTATTTTCATTTGGATTAAGTAGTTTTATTTGTGGGGTTTAGCAGAATTGATAGGGTTATTTCCCTCCCACAGAGAAACTTGTGACTGCTTCCTCTCTACAGTAACTTCTGAACTTAAAATTTAAGCATGCTCTTGTCCAAATAAAGTTTGTAAATCTCTGGAAGATAAAACTTTACAGTACATTTATTCAGTTGAATGTTTCACTGTAGTATCTAGCACTGCAGTTGAACCTTAGATTAACTGAGATGTCCACAGGTGTTCATTGACATATGCACTTGACATATGCTGGGACAGAAGTTAACGGTTGCTTTTAGCATTCTGAGTATGCTGTAGTCCTTTCAGCTGCAGCTGGGCAATACAGTCCCTTCCTTGTGCACTTAAATAGGATTTGGAAACCCAGAATAACTTTATACTAGAGTATTTATGGAAAGTATCATTGCTGTTGTTTTTCAAATAGCGCACTTTTCCAAATTCTGTGCATTCTTCACAGAATGAGCCAGCAATGTGCACTGGCAGCCCAGAAAACCAATTGTATCCTGAACTGCATAAAAGGAGGTGACAAGCAGGTTGAGGGAGGTGATTGTCACCCTCTGTTCTACTCTCATGAGATCCCACCTGGAGTACTGCATCCAGCTTGGGTGTTCCCAGTAGGAGACAAACATGGGTTTGTTTGAATGGGTCTAGAGGGAGGCTACAGAAATGATCAGAGGGATGGAACACCTCTTCTATGAGAATATTTATTCAGCCTGGAGAAGAGAAGTGTCCAGGGAGACCTTCTAGCAGCCTTCCAGGACCTAAAGGGGCCTACAAAAAAGGGACTTTCTGCGAGGGTCTGGAGTATGAGGGAGGACAAGGGGGAATGGCTTTACACTGAATGAGGGTTGATTTAGATTGGGTAGAAAGAGGACACTTTTTACAATGAGGTTGGTGGGACACTGGAACAGGATGCCCACAGAAGTTGCAGAAGCCTCATCCCTGGACCTCTTCGGAGTCAGGTTGGATGGGGCTTTGAGCAGTCTGACCTAAAAACACCCCTGCCCATGGCAGTGAGGTTGCTGTTGGTGATCTCTAAAGTTCCCTTCCAACCTAAGCCCTTCCACAATTCTGTGATTCTCTGATCCCTGGTCCTAATTATTTTGGCTATGGATAAAGCATAAAAGTTATTTCTAACTATTGTGAAAGATATTCAGAGTGTAGCTCTGAAACTGGGACAGCTGAATCAGCCACTGTGTAAGTTGCTCAGTGCATCTGGGAGGAAATGCTTCTCCAAGGAAGTGGCAATACCACAATGGGGAAGCTGCAGAGATCAAGTACCCACTGAGGACATTTATCAGTGCTTTGTGTTGCTCTGGAGGTATGAGAGGGATAAAACTCCTTTTCAAGATACTTTTTGGTTGTTTTTAATAGGGAAGAACAACATTGTTTTATTCTGTAAAGCTTTCTTTTTATATGTGCATTTTTTAGTTCTCCCTCTTCCTTCTGTTTTCTTAGGGCATTGAGTTGATTTTTTTCTGCACAAAGTGTTGATATTGTGAAAAATCAAAGGATCGGTATTTATAGATGAAGGTGGGCATTTTAGTTTTGAAGCTTAAATAATGTAGTAGAACACAACAATTTTTTTTTCCCCAAAGACATAAATCAAAATTTATGCCAATTTTTCTCTCTGAAGATTGAATGAAAAAAACACTCAGGAGATTTTTTCCTCCATCTTTCCTTTCTTCCACCAAAACCAGGCTCCCCATGCACCTCCCCCTACTCCCCCTCCCCCCAGATCTTACATCCTGGGAGACCTAGTTTAAATAGGAAATTTTATTCAGAACTGAATAAAATATAAGATCCTAATCATATTTCCCTACAGCCTTTCCTTAACCCTGAGGAGAGTAAGATTGTGCCATCTTAAAATGAGAGAATTAATAATACTCCTCTTTCACAGACATGCTGTCAAGAGAGATCTGTTGTGACTTAGAAGTATAGGCTGGCAGGCTGCCCTCTGCGCTCAGGAAGGCATGGCACCATGCCCAGACTCTTTTTCTCTGGGCTTCAGCTTTTTCACATGGCTGTGCAAAAACCAGTCAATACTTTCTCCTAACCTTGTTTCTCCTGCTGAAGACCCATCTGTAGTACCCAGAGGTTTCTGTTCTGTTCACTTCGACTTACAATTCACTTCTGCTCCTCGTTGTCAGCTTTCTTCCTGCAGCCGATGCATTTTAACTTTCTTACACAGACTGACTTAATTCAGCTCAGCTGTTGGATGGCTCTTTCAATCTCATAGTACTTTTTTGATGAGCCTCAGGTAGGGGATGGCTAATGCTCTGGCAATTGCTGTAATGATGATCTGACTTGCTTTACTCTGAGTTCAGCCATTCTGAAAAAAGCTAAATTATTGGATGCTTTGTTAATGCATACTATATAAACACTTTGAATAAGATTTTTTTAAATGGGTTCAATTTCCTGTTAAGTGATTGGATTGTAAGAAGTTATAATTACACTATAAACAGTGACCTTTCAAAAACATGATTTTTCTTTTCACTCCAGTAAAAGGAATTAAGCTCTCTTGGGATCCTGTTCTTAATGAAGAAAAAGGAATAGCAGGAAGCAAGGAGGTGACACTTAGGACGGAGAATACCATGCCATTGACATTTTAGAGTGATCCAAAGTGAATACTCAGTCAACCTGACTGACAGTGAGAAGGCAGAAGTTTTAAATGTAACTTCAGTTTTATTTATTTAATTTTCAAAATAAAACACTGAAAAGATTTTGCAATATTGAAATTTGAAATACCATTATATCCTCAATCTCTACAGATGGTAACTTTATTATGATATATACTATGTGATAGAGTAACATATGAGCTGTGCTCAGTAATTCAAAGAGGAAAATGCAGAAAGCTGATGACAGGTAATAGAAGGTCTATCATAGACTGTTAAGCCTGCATCATCAAGACCTGCCTGCCTGATGCTGCCAGTCCTGAAGTACTTTGTTTCAGCTTTCTGCACCTATATGGTGTATCTTGCTAGTTCTAATCAGGACACAAAGGCAGGTGACACCGCAGCTACTTCTCCTGACAACATCACTGTGTCAGGAATCACATTTTCATTTGAATTTGTTTGTTCAGCAAGGAAAACCAGAGCCAAAGAGAACACAAGCTGCAATTCCACTTGCAGACTACTACAAACACAAACTCTCTCGTGCATGTCACCCTGGGCGTGTTCTACTAGGTTTTTGACAGCCGTGCTTGTAAAGGTCCTGGAGTCATCATCAACAATTCCCTAATATCATCAGCTCTGTTTGTAGCAGCACCAGTCAAAAAAGTTGTTAAAATGTTTGGCATCATCAGGAAGAGTGTTGAGAACAAGACAGAGTGTCTGCTCTGCATTTTGCTGTGCTGTACAACATTAATGTGCCCAGATCTTGGCAGTTGTGTGCAGGTCCAGTTTCTACACCGCAGGAAGGGTAGTAGAGGAACAGAGAGGGGCTACTAAATTGATGAAGGGGAAGCAGCTGTCTTCAAGGACTAGAAGCACAGGGAAAAGATGAGTGAAGTTTAACATCATAGGGCTATTACTGGAGCTGTATGACATTTGAATTTTGGAGGAGATAGGCTTAAAATAGGTGAAAAGAATTTTTTTTTAATTGCTGTAAGAGCTTGTGCATGCAGATAATGTAATATTATTAAAGAAGAAAACCCAAAAAAATCCAGAAAATCAACAAATTAATGGGCAGTAGGCCCATAGATTTTCAGAAGTACACTCTAGTAATCTTAGATCTGTTATGGCCAATGCAGGGGATTATTTAGGGAATAAGCTGAAGTAGATGCGAGAAAGGAAAGCAGGAAGCCTAAACATCTCCTCAGTTGTCAGCGGCAGAGAAAAAATGTTGTGCTAGGTGGTCTGAACTTTTCTGATGTTTTTTCATGTTTGCTCACAGTGGTCACAAGGGTTTTATGATAAATTTGTTTGGATGAAAAAAAAGGCTTGAAACGAAATGCTGCTGAGAGGATGTGGTAAGACATAGTGATCTTCCTTTTAACTGCCTAGGAAGATGCCAAGCCCACTTCTAGATGGTTCCTGTGGTGCTAACCTTTTCCAGCGGTCGAGGAGACAGGTTTTGTAAATTCAGAACTTCCCAACTGCCACAGAAGACTGACATTCATTACAGGCATTTGGGAGGCTTTCACAGGCATCACGGCTACTCTGTAAGGGAACCTCAGCCTAAAACCTTTCAGTTCAACTCACGCTCTTTACTGATTCACAAAACCAAATAATGAGCAACTGATACTGCTTTTGGCCAAAATAGCCATTGCCTTTTGTAGTGAAGCGCTGTCCTTTGATAAAGAAATATACTGTATTCCAGAAACTAGAGAAACTCACCTTAGATTCACAGGTTGCAGCCTATATACCTACCTCAGAATATCAGTCCTTCTGTTCCCAAGCAAGTTCACAGGGAGCAAGTTGGACAAAGAAAGATGTTTTTATGTTAATTTATCAGAAGTGAGCATGCAGTTTGAAGTGATTCAATTGCAGTAGTATAGAAAGGCACCATCAGCCAAAATTACTGTGTGCACTTGGAGGCTTTCTAAATGCAAAGTAAAATGCATTGGAAGTCAGAGTGAAAGGCTAAACCTTGCACATGCAGCTAACTAGGTGACAGGCATCAGGTTAGAGTAATTTAATAATTTTGATCATATGTTCGTGCCAGACTGTGCTAGACTTCACCCCTCTGAAACTGCTTATAAGATACTAATTTATTGTTTTGGGGCTTTTGACAGTTTTTTTGCTTGTTCTTTAGGGAGTGGGTTTTGTTTGGTTTCATTTCTGCTAAGTACCAGGGGCAGCTACCTCTGTCCTATAGTGAATTGTGATGACAATTCACACGACTGACCATTAGATGCCTACTTTCCAAATGTGTGTATGAGAGTATTGGGATCTCAACAAAATTCTGGTTAATGATGAACATCCTTCCCTGGAAGGGAACATAGAGCAAGCAGCTGTGAATTCCTACAGCTGTGGAGCTGTTTAAGGATAGGCTTTCCCCTGGATTCTTTTTAGCATCACTTGACAGCACGGACCTCAGCAACACAAAACACTAAACAAATGTTCTTTGCTCTATGTGATATTGGTTGAATCACTGTTGTTGGCATCTTAATATTCATTAAAATAATTTCAGAAGTGGACGACAATTGTTTGAAACTAAACAAACAGATGTTATGGGTGGTAGGAAAAAAAAAAGTGGTTTGCAGCATTTGAATTCATGGCATACTCCTTCATGTGGAAGAAATATCCCCAGAAACGTGACCAAGTATGGGTGGCTGAAGCATATGCCTTTGTTAAAATAAACTGTTGCAAAGGTCTCAGACCAGCACTCACCCTCTTGGTTTGCAGAGACTTCTGCAACCATCCTAGGATATTTATGCTCAGGTTGCTTCTTTGTTTGGACTGAGTCCATCCAAGAGACAATTGAGTCTTTAGGATGAAGATGATAGCTGTGTGTACCCACTGTTTAATATAACTTTGTTCAATAAATTTGAAATCTGTTGTCAGCAAAGCATATCTGTATGGGAAATCAAAGCCATTGGTTGATGTGAAGTACCCAGAAATCTGAGAGCCATCACAAACTAGGGATCATCTTTCTTAATCCATGTTTGGGAGCTCCTGTACAGCATAAAACAGAGTACAGTCAAGAGCCAACCTTACCTCCCCTTCACTGACTTAAAAAGAAGCAGGCTGTTGAGGCTGCTGATGTTTTCTTTGTATCACTAAGGCAATTTCCTTATTACTGCCTTCTTTCTATATTCTTCTTCCCCACACAGCCTAAGTTTTGTTATGACATTAGTGTTGCATGCAATATCTGCATATTTTCCCCATGTGATCATTTGAGTCTATTGAGGTCTGGGTTTTACTTCCGAGTTTTTATGAAAGACAATAAATATATTTTGAAAAAAATAACTAAATAAGAATTTTACTTGTGGGACACAGAACTGCAGTTCTATCCCTCACAATTTTATTTTGCTCTCTCTTTGGGGACATGTTTCAAGATATTAACCATTTATCTGGGTTCCATATATAGTAAAAGACTAAGATCTATAGTGTCCACTGAACAGTGAGATTACAACTTTGTCTACCTGCTTTAAACCAGATGGAAACAGAGCTAGTTTTGGTGATGACACTATTTACTGAGTGCACTGCTGTCTCATTACAGAAAGACTAATGGTGCGTACGGGTCTCCTTGCTTGTTTTGATGGAGGTTTGTATAATACTATTGTTTTCTAATTTTCACATGTCTTTTATTCACCAATAAGTTATTACTAGGTTGCTGTAGACAAACAAAATCCTCATTCCTGATTTGAAAAGGACAGTTTTAAAATTCTGCTTCTTTCCATATCTGTGTTTTTTTGTGCTTAACTTTCTTAAAAGAGAAGGAAGAGCAAGATAAAAGGCTTGAATTATGTAAGAACAAACCTGACAGCATGCTGAGAGATGCAAAGAAAGAGCAGAGAACAAAACCAGATTGTCACTTAAGAAAAGGCTACTTTTGAACTTTGAAGTCTCCATGCCAAACCATAGGGTGTAGTTAGTACATTGCAGTGGTCTGTGACTGCGGTTCTCATAGGAAGCTGGGAAAAGGAGAGATGTGTAAAACTAGCAGCTGCTGGTTTTAGTAGGGACTAAATAAGTATAACTGAGGGGAAAATAAGGCTCATTTCAGTATTAGCATGAGCATTTTTCATCAAAGTCTTCTTAGAGTTATGTTCAGGTATCATCACTATGCATGTGTCTCTGCTGGGAGATGGAAGAGATCCTACAGTGTCCTATGGAAGCTTGAGACAAGATCATTGTTTATGAGGTTGTGGGAAAAAGGAGTTGACCAAGACTGCTGTAATACAGCTTGCAGAGGCATTTTGCTTCTGACTTTACCCCTTCATGCTAAATGAACTTTACCACAAAACCAGCTTTCCAAGGTTGGGGTCAAGCTGGTGGCCAAAGGAAGTGCTGGAAGCTGGACAGCCCCTAACTCCAGGTCTTGTTCTCCCCTGCCCTGGTTTGCACAGGCTGCACACCGGCTGCACACAGATGGCAGCATCCCCACTGGTGCTCCCACCAGTGAAAGCAGATGGCAGTGGGCAGCTCTGCCTGCTCCCAAGACGATCGACCTGCTGTCCACTTCACTGAAGCTCTCTGACATAATTCCTCTTTTTGCCTTTCACCTGCATAAAGTCTGTTTGCTCATTTATCATGGAGGTGTATTTTATCCTGCAGAACAGGAAAATGACTGCATGCACTCCTGCATTTCATACAATTTGGGACACGGCTTTGCCAGCTACACCAACCACTG
Organism: Struthidea cinerea; assembly: GCA_013397865.1. Classification (NCBI taxonomy): domain Eukaryota; kingdom Metazoa; phylum Chordata; class Aves; order Passeriformes; family Corcoracidae; genus Struthidea; species Struthidea cinerea. The sequence goes on along the minus strand of VZTI01002865.1, from coordinate 328,605 downwards.
CTCACTGCCAAAATGCCAGCTGACAGGCACGTAGCCAATTGTTTGCTGAATTCTGTCAAGGTGGTCTAGACCAGTTTTGTAACTTTTTTTCAAAATCTTAATAAAATAGTCTCAGTTTGACAGATTGTATGAAAGGCAGCAATGCCTGCAGTTCTGTTGACCAAGTGTATAATGGTGAAGATCAGGAAATGTGGCTGTTTTACCGGGGACGGAGAGAAATCACGACACAAAGTTCAGTCCAGGAAGAAGTGGAATAGTATTGAATCCCTTATTAATTTACACACTTGTTTTTATATCTTAGTATGCCTGAATAGCATAAGGCTATTGGTCCTTTGACAATCCACCTCCCACGCTGGTTGGCTGAGGCTCTACAACATCCATTCCAAAATATTTTTCCAATGCACCATAACAATCGTACAGGTGCAAAATAACGGAGTTGGTTTACAAAAACCGTCTCACTGTTTTTCATAGCTTGCGTGAGAAAAGCAGGACTCTCACAGAATGCTGCAGAAAGCTGGAAAATTTCTCTGCTGAAAGCTTTTCAGCATCCACAAGGGAAAGCGGCAGTGGAAGCTGGAAAGGATGCTTGCACAGTCCTATTTACTGGAATTTCCATATTCACAGCATCTTTTTAAAAACAAACATCTTACCCTGTTTTATTCTGTCTCAGTATTGGAGTTACATTGTGCTTGGACTATATGTACCTTTTTAAATATTCTGTAGCTATGCTATGTTTGTGTGGTTGGAGTGATCCAAATTGCAGAGAATGTACAAGATGTGCACAAAAATAATGACAAAACCCACAATATAAACAGAGTGACTTAAATGTAAGTCCGGAATATTAAGTTGAACTATCAGCATAAAACTTAATTGAAAGAACCTGAACAGGCATGAGTAAAAGCTTCAATCCTGTGATTATGCCCACATGGTCTACAAGGTCTTTTAGCTTCTCAGTCAGTGGATGCCAGAAGCTGGACTCAACTACTCTATGCACCAAAATGAGTTGTGGCTCTTGAATCTGTTTAGATAGCTGAAGCTGGCCAGATGCAAGACTAGACTTAGAGAAACATTTAGTAGTCTTGGATCTGATATACTCATGTGGATCTATTTCAAAATGAATGAGCATTGCATTGGGTGTATAATTCATGTTAGGTGCTTCATGCATTAGATTTTTGAGGTTTTTTAATGTATGCTTTAGAAATTGGGTTTCCTAGGCAACTGCAGCCACCTTGTGGTTTCTTCAAAAGAAAATTACATTTTTTGTCATATAAAAGTAGCTAGGACAATTTTGATAGTTACAAACTATTCTGTTGTTGGTCCTGGTTAATAACTTTCAGTCAACAGTTTTTACTTGGTAGAAATTAATTATTCTTAGTAAATGTAAGTAGTTAATTATTGTTAGTAAATGTAGGCAGTAGTACTACTTCTACTACTAGGACAGTTAAATATATGATTTCCACTGTAAAGTTACAATTTTTCACCAAAAGATTATTGAAATTGGTGAAGTTTATCTGTGAAGGAGGAGAAAAGAATCATTTCAGTCATGCTGTAAGTCTTTCTTGGAATTGTGATTCTTTAATAACTTCCTCACTTCTTAACAATAGATTTCTGGGAAAGAGCACACTGAAGATGGGGTGAGTTGACCTTGTTTGCCTGCTAGGTGTCCACCCAGCTGCTCTCTCCCTTGCCTTTTTCAACAGGAAAAACAGGAAATGAAGAAAGTAAGACAAATGTAGTGGGTCCAGATATCCATTACCATCATGGGTTAAAACAGACCAGTAGCCTACCCCACTGATAGCATCTTGCCATGTAAATCCAGTAAAGCAGGCAGATGAGGCAAAGCAGGATATTGTCTTCCCAGCATTAGCCTGCTGCCAGGTCTGCTCTGTTGCAACATTTAATTCTATGCTAAGAACAATCCCAGCACGTGTGAAACTACTTGGCCTGGCTAATGGAGTCCCGAGTGGCTCAGGCTGTGCAGCCAGAACAGGTTTCTCATGGTGTGAGAGACTCCCAGAGCTGTCAGACCTCTGGACACCTGCAGTCAAGGTAATTAGAAGCTTCAGGATCTCTGGCACTGGTACAGGTTAAGTAATGGGGATGTCCGAAGTGCCTCCTCATGGCTAGCTACTCCAACTTTGGACATGTTGGTACTCGAGGCTTCCAGCCGCCTACTGGGAAGTCAGGCAAGATTTCGTTTCAGTTCTTTGAAAGCTGAATCCAGGGTGCTTCATTAAATCAGGTTAGATTCAGCTGATGGCTCTTTCTAGTGTGACTCTTGTTTTGCCAGAGAGTTTCTGAGTGACTCCATTTCTGACCATAAAAATGAGTATTCCTAAAGCTACTCTGAAGTGGCTGCCAAAACGGAGTAGTGGAGGCAAAAAATAGTTTGAAGAAGTAATTTGAAATTACAATAAAGCCTGTTCCAAAAGATATTTGACAAGGTGATACATGAGTCATGTGTGTTATTCCCTTGTGTCATTACTTCTCTCAAGGTTGCACAACAGCAATGGCCTGTTATCACATGACACTGTAGTAATGGAGAACTGAGCCTTGGTAAGGCCAGAAAGATACAAAGCAATTCATCAGCAACTCAAATAGACTGCTACAGTAGGGATACACCAGGAAAAGGCGTTCAGGCTTTAAAAAAGAAAAAAAGAATTGCAGTCTATTGTAAATTGAAAAAAAAACCCCCAACCCCGACATTTTTTCTTCATTAATTCCTTTTATGATTATCCTGCAATATTGTGTTGTGAACCACGTATATTTTTTTCTTTTTCTTCATTTTACTTCTATATGTTTTGCTCTAATTAATATAGATGCTTATTAATTTTAAAAACACTTGTGGTCCAGAGGTCTTTCTGTAACTGCAATACTACTTTTTTTTTTTTTTTTAACAAAAAGAACTTTTTTCCTACCTTTCAGTCATGAGCTCATCAGCCATAACTGCTACATATTGTATACAACTCCCCTAGAGGATTTTACAGATTTTTGGATGCCCAAATTCTTCATCTTAGCTGACACGTTAAAAAGTTCTTAATTGATGCCCTTTAATAGATTTCTTATGCATTATTATACTTCATAAAGACTTTTATTGGTTTTGCTTCCGAATTCTCTTTGACAGAATAAAATGATTTCTTTTTCCTTCTATTGGCATTAATTTAGTTAATTCATGAAGTATAAATCAGGCTTACACATGCTCCTTGAGTCTTGGTTACAAGAAAGAGCTCAAAATGCAATACGATGGCTTACAGGGCATATTTGTAAATTGTTTTCACAATAGGAAGAGAGCTTATGTATCAAAATGACAATATTCCATGGAAATTCCCTTTTTTTAAGACTTCTTGAATTTCAATAAAAACTTTAAATGAAAAAAACCAACTTGGTGATTTTTGATACATTTGTTCTCTATACCCAATGATTTTTAAAAAAGGTTGAAAAGTTAACCATACAATCATGCCTATATCCATATCCTGCTGAATCAACCAGATATCATTTACATTAAATTAACTGAATTTGAACTATGTCACAAAAGCATCATTATAAGTAGAAAAATTATGTGGGAGATTCTTCTTAATCAGTACTTTCTTCTGATAGATCAGTGGTGTGAGATGTGAGGCGCTTAACAAATACGCAAACTTCCATTAATACTGAGAGAATTTTCTGGTATAATTTGACCTTCAAGAAAGTTTGTTATAAACACAGTGCCAAGCAGGCAGCAGTGTTAGGAAGAACATTTGAAGAATAGTGTGAGATTGTAATTGTAAACAATATTGCAATCTGCTTCACAATCTATCATTTGTCTGTATGTTTTTGTTCCCAGTGTTTAATGCTGTGGGAGTGTTTTCTGTTCTTTGTTCATTGTACTTTAATACTATGCCAAGTTTTCTGTCTTAGTAGTAGTGAAGTGTTTCTAATGACTTATCATGGTTTTAATTATGGCATTATTATCTCTTGTTCAGGAGGTTTTGGAATTTTGGGCCCAGCACTCAATACTTCGGGCCTTTATTTTTCTCTCCAGAGCACTATGGTCAGGAGCATAAAGATATTGTCAATTAAGTGGAAGAACTCAAAACAGTCTGCTGAGGCAGGACATGTACTAGCACAATGTGTTTAAAATAACTTTTTTTTTTTAAGGGGAGGAGGCAGGAGGAGTATATCCTTCCCATCTTTGCATCGCATGACTTTAAAGGGAGGCTGATCAAGTGCTCTGAGGAGGAATCTCTAGATGCTACTCAGTGGAGAGATCATGTAAGGTTCAGAAAATGCTTTGAAAATCACTGGAGACTAGGTAAGTATCAGGTGAAGGAAGAGTGCCTGCAATTTTTTGCTTTCTCTTAGACTGATGGCCCCATCTGGAGCTAAATGGGCTAAATAGCTCAGCACAGAGACAGTGTTTTGGGGAAACCTGTGTTTCCCCCATAGAAGTAAGGACAATTATGAGAGGGTGGGGGATAATGATTCTTCTCATTTGTTAGAGCATGCTTTGTCTTGTGCGGGTTGTTCAGAATACAAATTTTTTGATGAAATTATCCACTGAAGTTGTTCTTCAGTAAAATTTTCTCAGAAACATTAAAGTAATCCCTGCAACTGGATCTCAGAGCACTTAACACTGTACTTCTGCTGCATGTGTAACTCATATGTAAAAGGCTTGTGTAAGCATTTCAGTTGTGGAAGATGACTAAGGTACAGTGAAATGACTTGTCTGAAGTCATGCAAGAGGTTTGTAGCATCGTGAAGGAATTAGGGAATTTAGGGTGTATCTAGACTAGCTGGAACTCTGTTATGCTTGTGCTGCACGTTGCTGGTAGTGTGTAATTCAGATGCTGGCTAAAGCAGGCTTCTGGGAATGAGTCCTGATGAATAAAACAAAGATGGCCAATTTAGTCTCAGGCAAAACAGGAACTGCAATCAATAGAGTTAAACCTTTAGATGATATTTCCTGAAAGAACAAGCAGTGTGGAAAATACACTCCCAATCCTGAACTTAATTTAAAGGGGAGCATTCAAACAAACAGGATCTCCTTTAGAAGCATCAAGGTGGCGATTTCTAAGATATTGTCCAGAAGAACTGATCTTAGAGTATACATTCAAATGTATACGAGTGCAAAAATGTCCAAACTTGCTTTTTGTGCTGGACTTGAGAGAAGTCTTTTGCTCAAAATTTTAGGTGTATAATCCTTCCTCCAGAGGTACATGCTTTTTGGGTGTAAGGCCAATATCAGCGTGGAAGCAAAGTAGTTTTCTATAAAATTGTCAGTGGAGAGGAAAATGTATGTAATATACATAAACTGCTTAAATTCCTGCCCACAGAAATGTGGCTGAAGATGAGACATGGATTAGTTTGGACCTCAGGTGTACTTGTGTCACTTTAGATTCTTACTTTTGCAGTAGAATTGATCAGCAGGAAACAGCATGACAATAATAAGGGTCTCAGTCAGACTGTGGAGTCAAATGTTGATCCTTATTTATCATTGTCAAATAACTGTCCTAGTTTGGACAAATTTGGAGGAGAATATCCCCTGATAGAAGTCAGGTTGCAACCACCCCTCCCCCCCAGGTTCAGGAAAAAAAAAATTTCCTCAAAGGAAAGTGAAAGAGATAAAAGCTATTTATTTAACAAACACACAGGAGGGGAATAATAATGCTAAATAATGAGATCTCTCTCTCTGTGGAGAGAAAACCTGAGAAGATTTCAGAGTTCTTCTGTAGGTGTGGTCTCTCTCCTCCTCGGAGCTGGGTCGGCGAGGGGCCACCCCCCCGGGCCTCCGGGAAAATTCTCCTGATGTGTTCAGATGTTGTTGAAACAGTCCAGAAGAGAAGAAGAGAACAAAAAAACCCGAAAATCCTAGGAAAACAAAATTCAACCCTCCGTCTCTCGCCGGAAAAAGAAGAGCCAAAAAAAATTGGCTGAGGGAAAAAAACCAACGGTACCGCCAAAGCAGAGGAGCGTATCTCCGTGTCCTTGAAACAACTGCTTTGAAACGTTTTTTGTTTTTGTTTTGTTTTTTTTTTTTTTTCCTGTCCTTCTCAGGCTCAGTCTAAAGACACAAAAAAGATTGGTGGGTATAGGGTAGCGATAGGGGATACACATCATAAAGTCACCCCAAGACAATAACAAAATGGAAGCAGTGAAGCACATATTCTAAGCAGATTACTTTTTTTTTGAAAGTTGGAAAGAAAGATGCCTGTGCCATTAAAAATTTATGCTGTAGTCCCTAAAAACTTGACTTTTTTTGTGAAAAACAGACAAGGGAAAAATTAAGAGATGACTCTGGCTTGGAATCCCAGGTGTTGTGACCATGCAATCAAAATTATGATATCTGTAATTGCAAAACTGGGATTGAAACAGCAGTGAGATGACATTAAGTCATCTTTTTGTCTCAGTACTCTCTACCTTTGTCTCGCTCACCTGGGTGCTCCTACATACCTTTGGATATAGCTGTCTTTGACTGTGGGAAAAGATTGGGTGGAAAGGAACCAAGGTTGAAAGTGGCATGGCCTGTCAAGCTGCTGATGTTGTGCTTAAGTTAATACTCTTGTGTTGTAGCATTCCCACAGTCCTGCTCTTTTAATTTTTTTAGTTTAACAACCTGGCCTCGATACGCAGTCATTCCCATGTAGGCAATGGACTTGAGTTTATCCCTGAGGGCAAGGATTATTGCACACTCAGGTTTTATCCCATTGCGTAGTAAGGGTGTGGCAGAGGTATTTGCCCAGACCTAAGTGCCGTGATACGCTTCTATATTCTGCAGTTCTGACATAGTCTATTTGCTTTGATAATTTAATCATTCCTTAGTACTTGAATCTTGTCTATTGCCTATGATTAAGAAAGGAAGGCGCAATGGCAGCTGTGGAAGAGAAGCACAGACAGTAAGACCCTTGTTCATTCTTTGGGTTCTTTCTCCAGAGCTGTTATGAGAAAGTTTTTCTTGGGAGTTTTGGATGATTGAACAATAGAAACAAATGTCAGGGGAGGGAGGGAGGGAGGGAGGAGGGTGAGGAGTGTGTTACACTGTGTACTGTTAAATCACAGTGGAAACTCTCAGGAAGGAGGATTTTTAAGTTACTCCCTCCAAATTTCTTTTTCGTTTCCCTGTGAAAGTGCTGTGCTGTTTCCTTACTAATCGGGCTAGGTTATATCCCAGGTCATCAACTTTACATGAGCTTTTCTTTGTCACCAACATTCATGTGTCCCAAGTTCTTCTGGCTAGCTAAATGTTTAATCAACTCTGCTTCATCAGTTTAATGATATTTAGGTTTCACTATTACAGTTTTGCAATCATTTTACCAAAATGTCCTGGACTAAGTAAACTTAAGCCCCAGACCATATGTCAGCATCGAAAAAGCAGTCAGTCTTTATACTCCATTTTCCTACTATGCAAGGTCAATTTCTGTTTTCTCTATTAAGACAAAACTGGTTTATACTTTTTGGATAGAAAGTAAGCATTTTTTCATGTAATTAATTTGTTTCCAATATTCTCCTCTATTTGCTCAGAGGTCAAAAGAGGGCTATGAAGAGCTGTGCCTTTAAAGTGGCTTTTATTAGAGCTAATTAGGATATGTTATTGTCTTGTGCAGAGGCTTTTGAGTTCAAGTCAGCTGTAATCCAGGCACTGCATGAAGTTCAATTCTGTCAGGTTTGCTGCCTCAGAGTAACTATTGGCACATAAAAAATTATAGAAAATACTCTTTCCTGTTGCATGTAGTTTTCTTTTAAGCACCTATTCTAGACATTATAAAAGACAGGTTAAACTGTCCATGTGTATTTTCCTACCCTCTTTCCTTTCATTTTCCCTTTGTGTGTGACAAATGAACACCACTTCCATGATTTTTTTTTCCAAAGGTACACTAGGATTCTTTCAGTCTTTGTTAGAAGCCAAAAGGGAGTGTTTCAATCCCAAGCGAAGCACTTGGGCTCATAGTTTCAAAAGAGCAAAAACAGATTTAGAGATGCTTCCTATAAGCTTGCCTGCTGCCATTTTCCATGGCAATTCATTAGCTGCTAGGAAAATGTAAATGGGCCCTTTGGAGCTATTGTTTTGACAGCCTTATGTTGGAATTTTGTCTTAAAAGTGGTACACAATGCAAAGTTATCTTACATGGATGTGGTTTGGCATATTTTAAGGCTTTGTGTTTGCTTTCTGTGTTAATAATGCTTCTAGAAAAACAGCTGAGAAAAAGGCCATTTGTCACATCTTTGGCAAACACTTCCCTCCATTTTCTTTGTTTTAGATAGCAAGCTGAAAAGCTTGTTTTGTTACTTTGGCTTGTGATGTTCACTCAGTCACTGTTATTTAATAAAGTCATATCTAGATGAGTACTTTTGTATGTAACTGGATTTTTAAGCTCATAAAAGAGTATTTTTGGTAGTTGTAAAACTGTGAACCAACAATACAGTACATGTAAGTTTTACGGCTGTGTAAACAGAAGAGCTTTGAAGTTAGACTGTTTCTGCAAGAGTGTTTTTAATGAGGGAAAGAATTGAGGTTTTGGGTTCCTTTTTTCCCTAAATCAAGGCTCTCTTACCTGTTCTATTGCTTTATCTTTCTGTGATGGCACTTCTCAAAGGAAATGTGAGTATGTGTGTATTTCAGTCACCTTAAAGAGTCAGTTCATCTCCTGGTGTTTTTTTTTTCTCTAATAGACTTCTAATGCAGGTATAATTGTGTTAACAGTGCTCTTTGTGTTACAGCTCAGTTTGGAACTCACAGCAGAGTCAAAGCCAAAATGTCTTTCTCTTCTTCTTCTGGTACAATTGAACAACAACAAAAAAAAGTATCTCGTTAATGAAAAGTGTTAGAACTGTATGTCACAGTGTGACTGCAGAATGCTGTGAAACTGTCACTGGGGCAGTCCATGGGTCATGCTGGATGTCTTTGTTTTATTTTTTAATTCTCTTTTCTTTTGAGTACTATTGACTTTGGCAGGTTTGTTTTTTTTTTGTTTTTTTTTGTTTTTTTTTTTTTTAACGAAATTCGGGCACTGGATTCTTTCAAGCTAAGCCAGAAAAGTAGTTCCTAATGGGAATATTTGTGTTCTGTTTAAATCTACTCACCCAGAACACAGTAAGCGGGTCACTTCTACTCCAGTATTTCTTTCGGAGTGCTGTAAAGTTCATAGTAGGCTCATACTAATGCTTCAGCATTGTCTGAAAAAGAAACAAACAAACCCAAAATAATAAAAAAATCCACGAACACATGCAAGTGCACAATATATTTTTAAATGCATGAGCAGTTGTTAGATAAGGGAGAAGTATTGAAGTGTGCCATTCTCAAACAGCTCCATTTTGATTAGAGTCATACTTTGTTGCTGAAGTTGTATTTAAGAAGAAATCACTCACCTCGGTTGCTTAGCTGATGTGTTTCCTTCCTGCCACGTACGTCTGCAACACCTGAATTATCAGCTGTTAATTCAGTATGGCCTTCCCTTTCATATTTGATCTCATCAGGAGAAAAATTTGTTAATTTGGAGGGTATCCCAAAGTGAGAGAAAAACAGAGCACTGATTTTTATTTTTGTTTCTCACTTTTCTACTCTTCTACTCTTGCCCTTCTCTGTTGCTGTTTGCTGTCCATGATGCAGGAAGATTTAGTAGGGTTAAATGATATTCCTGGACTTTGAAGTACTGTGAGGATTTTTCTTCTTCATTTCCAGGATAACCTTTCAGACCCTTAGGAGTGGCAGTCAGTCATGAGGAGTGCCGGAGATGGTGCCGCACCAGGCAAGGGAAGGGAGGCGGGCATCAGGCCGCCCAGTGGGCGCAGGGAGTACCAGGGGTGCTGGGCACCACTTTAGGAGTGAGGCCTGGAAGACTGTGAGTGGGGCAAGGTTGGCTTCTGGGGATGGGTGGAGAGCAGTGATGCTGCAGCAGGTGCCAAGGCAGCTGCTAATGCTGCGGGGAGCTAAAGCCCCTGGCATCCAAACATAGTCAGATATAAAGCATTTGAATGAGAGTCATAAAAAATATGAGCCCTGAGAGGCCTGAATTTACTTTTACATCCATCTGGGTATTTCTTCCATGGAATTCAGAACTGGTTAGGCATGGGTGTGATTACAATTCTTCCCTCCATTGATTTGTACCATTGTCATGGTTTTTGCTTGGTCCAGCTGAACAGAAAGCCAAGTCTTGACATTTACACCCTACCTTTTTCTTTGTACAAATTTAGAGTAAGTGAAATTAGAAGCATACAGGGAAGTGAATTGAAGCATACAGTTACATTATACCATGGTCCCCTGAGGATTGAGATAACTGGAGAACTTTTCCCCAAGAACTGAGGATTTTAGTGTTTATTTCTGTGCTGCTGTAAGGAGCATTCCCTGGGGGCCCTTGAGGGCAGTCATCTGTATATGTAACCTGGCTCCTAGGAATTGCGCTTAAGGATACTATTTAGCACGTGTCATGGAACATTTTCATTGCACCTCCTGTTAACAGCACCTTGCAGAGGACACTTGGCAGAAGAAAGAACAGACTTAGTGTTTCCTGCAGCGTCCAGTTACTCGGTGGGTCAGGGTAGCACTGGTGGTGATGATAGTGAAAAGAAACAACTCGCAGTCTTTCTTTTTGGGGTTGTTGCAGTACAGGCTATAGTGTCTTTTGCACCAGGGAACTGGGGATTTGTAAGAGTGGCAGTGTAAGAGTGATATGATTACTGGGTACCAAGTGATCATATTATTACTGGGCACTGATGTGAAATAGGAAGCAGTCTCAAGAGCACTCTAAAAGTAAATATGAAGCAGGTCATTCTAGGAATATTTTAATATGGTGATACCATTGGGTTTTCTCCTGCTGGTGCTGTTTTGGAGAGGGGGATCAAGAGGTTTCTCAGCATCCTAGATGTTTTGAACAGAATTTACCTGCTGTGAAGCCAAATATTCAATATATGCCGTAATGATCCTTTAATTTGAGTGTGATGACTGTGTAACGCTGACAGTAGCTTAAGTAGGTAACCCAAAGGAACCTCTGTAAAGATTTCATCATGATTAACTCATTTGTGATTAACTGCGGTATAGAATTAATGTGGATTGAGAATTACATTGCAATTTACCAAAATACAAGATGGAAAATAGCTAGTAAGCCATCTGACAAGGAATATCTATCATTGCATGAGAATTAAAATCAGCACAGCAAATGACATGACTTGTTATAACTGCTGACCTAACGTTCTTTCAAACGTCTCCGAAGCATGATAATTCCAGTGCAAACAAAAGTGTGTGTTGTTCTGCATTATGCATAGTTTTAAATCACCCCTCCCACATTTTAAAAATACTTGAATAGTTAACTCGCTGGCAGCAGAGTTTCGAACGCTGTTTGCCATGGCAGCTGTTTGGCAACTGGCTCTGTAGCAGGGATGAAACAGCCGGCTTCTGGCAGGTTGGCAGCAGGTCCTGGCAAAGAAAATGAGCTAAAAAGGGGCAATGACCATGTCAACTCAGATGATCCCACGTGCTACATCCTCATAGCTGTGCAGTAGTTAACACTTGGTGTCTGCCCGGTGAAAAAGTGGAAAATGCAGGTTAAATTTTTAGAAACAGGCAGAGGCCCAAAAGTTGATTTGATTTTGGGCATGTAGCAGTTGGAAGCAGCTGGTCTGCTGTGTTTTAAGCTTGTTATGTTCAGTTTAGTTTCACTGTTTTGCCCTTTGGGCTTGATTATATCTAGCACACTTCCATGTCTTTGCACACAGACACCCAGCACGTCAGGGTAAAAGACTGCTCTCTCATCCATGCTTGCAGTCTTCCATACAGTGTGGCTTTGATCACTTCTTGAGGCCCCATTTGAAATGGATATGATTACCAATGTTTAATAATAATCAGTTTTTGTGATGCTGAAGTATATTTTTCTCATTCTTCTGCCACTTTGTGTTTGCTCTTTATGACTATCCTTTCACTGAAAGTGGAAGGATTTTTTTATAACCTTGAACATACTTTTGGAGGCCCACGTATGTGGGGACATCATTTCCAGGCAAAAATAAAACCTTAATGGGTGTGCAAACAGACTGCAAACTTAAGCATCTGATGGGATACAGTGTGAAAAAAAAGGCCTCAGGCAGCTTGCAGAAGGGATATGTGCATGCTCCCAAGTTTCAGTTAAACCCTGTCTCCAATTTTGCAGTGATTTTCATTTGAATGTGTGATTTCACTTGAGTCTGAAAGTGATATAAATCTGAAAATAGGCATGTCATCTTCTAGTTTGAACAGACTTGAATGTTTTGTGTAAGAGAATGCTGAAGGGTTTCACACACCTATTATCCTGTTCAGAAAATGAGGAAGAGTAGGAAAAATCAGCAGGCTGGAGATATTTTCCAAGAGCACAAAGTGACTACCAAAGTTTTCAATTTCCTTGATAGACATGAAAGCTAAAAAGCTGGGCTTGGGATACTTTAGCAAAAGCAATCACTAGATTTTAAAAAGGAGAGAAACCCAAGCCATGTTAATGTGAAGATATGTCCATTTTGCAGCCATCCTACAGAAAAGGCTCTTTTTCCTGGGAAAAGAGCTTTTGACGGTAGAGCTTGTACCCTAAATGGGAAGAGGGGTGGTAGTGGTAGGCTGTATTGAACTGTAGTGAAAAGGAAGAACTTGATTGTCCGACAATTTTTTCTAAATTTTATTTGTATATTGGTCTTGGCATAACTTCCTCTTGTTCCATTGAACAAAGAACAAAAGTATTATTCAGGCAAATAGAATTTCCTTTTTAGTCTGTCTTGGTCCTCCACCTTTTTCACAATGGAAATTTTTTCACTGCTGGAAAGCAGTGCCTCAGAAAGGGACCTGGGGGTGCTGGTCAGTGGTAAGTTGAACATGAGCCAACAGTGCCCTGGCAGCCAGGAGGGCCAACCCTGTCCTGGGGGGCATCAGGCACAGCATCGCCAGCCGGGCAAGGGAGGGGATTGTCCTGCTCTGCTCTGCACTGGGGCGGCCTCACCTCGAGTGCTGGGGGCAGCTTTGGGTGCCACAATAAAAGAAAGATATTGAACTATTTGAGAGCAACCAAAGGAGGGCAACAAAGATGGTGAAGGATCTGGAATGGAAGCCGTGTGAGGAGTGGCTGAGGGCACTTGGTCTGTTCAGCCTGGAGGAGACTGAGGACAGACCTCATTGCAGTCGCAACTTTCTTGTGAGGGGGAAAGGATGGGCAGGCACTGATCTCTTATCTGTGGTGATCAGTGACAGGACCCGAAGGAATGGCCTGGAGTTGTGTCAGGGGAGATTTAGGTTGGATATTAGAAAAAGGTTCTTCACCCAGAGAGTGGCTGGGCACTGGAACAGGCTCCCCAGGGAAGTGGTCACAGCACCAAGCCTGATGGAGTTCAAGAAACATTTGGATAATGCTCTTGGGCACATGGTGTGACTCTTGGGGATGTGGCTGTGCAGAGCCAGGAGTTGGACTTGATGATCCTTGACGATCCCTTCCAACTCAGCATATTCTGTGATTCTGTGATTCAGTGATACTGGTAGGGATACAATATGCTTAATATAATATTTAGCTTGTATTAGATTTAATTAGAATAATCCATTGGAACTCTAATTTTCCACAAAATTCTTCTAAAGAAGGGGTACCTTTCAGAAGCAAGCCTTCCACAGAAGGGATGAAATTTTTTAGGAATAAGATCATTTGTTCAGTTTCTGTAGGAGGCTTCAAGACCAAGACTAAGTTTCTTGGCTCAGCACTTGTCTTCTTATTCTCCCAGGCCACTTGCTCATTGTCATCTCTAGTGGGAGTCAAGCAGTCTTGGGAGCCAGGACTTCCAGCACAGGGAATTTTTGAAACAGTGACCTGCAAGATGCCTCTGTGGGAGGGCTTTCCTGGAACTGCAGTCCCTAGAGACCTCAGGATTCATGATGTGGAGGCAGTCCAGATGGCAGGACTGCCTGGAGACACTGCAGGCTTTGTTCCCTTTCAGGTCACCAGCCAAGCTGGCAGGAAACCTGGCAAGCTTTTGATAGGACCTGCCCCTCTTGCAGCCAAGTCATATATTGATCGTTGCCCCGTTGTCTGTTCTGGTGTTTTGTTGTGTTTTGAACAGGAAATCTATTTTGGGACCTGAAATCCTTTCCAAAAGAGAGGTTCATTTATATATGGAAGTTTCCACAAAATTTTCCAGTTTTTGTGAATTGGCATTGTACCTTAAACCCTACCAGACTCCTTTTTATCCTCCTGTTCCTAGAATGCATAGCTGAATGACCATCAGTTACAGTTCTTGATAGGGAAAGGCCAGTTTCAAAAACTCTCTTTTGATCTGTCTGGAAATTAGGGAGAAAGTAAAATCTGGGTCTGATGCTATCTGTACAGATGTGTCTGTCTGACATCAAAATACTGACCTTTACTGGTAAGGCTTCTTTCTTACGCTACCTTAAGTTTTCACACAAAATCTAGCCCTCAATTTTCCTAATTTAACTTTCATACTTACTTTTTCCCCCCCTCTTCTCTGTATTTACAGTGTTACACACAGACACACACTTTTTTTTTCCTAAGACATGACACTACTTCTGCTTGAAGTTAAGAGGTCAGACCTCTAATTGTATAAACAGTCTCCAAGACATGAATTTCAGGAAAGCCATAGATTTGGGTTTTTTATTTTTTTTTGTTTTCATGAGTGCTAATGAAGTTTTAAAGGTGATGTAGTATGTCTAGCAACTCTGGGATTTGCCCAAACATGAGAGTGCCAGGGATTGATAGTTTCCTTTTGTGAAATTGTCTTTATAGAGGTGGCTTCTAGCCCAAAAGAAAACCATATCTGATGCTTAGGGGTGCTGTGATGGTTTGCCAAAAGAGATGTTGGAAATGGATTTTGTTGATTGCCAGGGGGAAAAAATATCCAACTGACATTTAACTAAAACTTGTGCTGCTGCTGCAAAAAAGGTGATTGGCAACACGTTTTAAACAAACTCCAGAAAGATGACATCGGTGATCAATATTTGACAATGAAAATGCTTGTTTCAGTGAGCAAGTCTTTGCTGTGCCAGAGAAATTACATTAAGACATTATAATTATGATTTGTTTTGGCAGCTATATTTAAATCCATTCTTACTTCCTTCTTAATCTTTACCTTATGTATACTTTGTAATGAGGAATCAGGGTTCTGGGTACTTTTTTTTTGTTACTGTATTTATAGAGAATGTCTATTTATATAGACATTTCTGTCTTGATTTTTACATTCCCTTGAAATAATTTCCTGCTGTCCTTTAGACCACATACAAGTGTTACCAGGATCAAGAATCACTTTCTTGCCAACATGGCCAGCAAAGATTTATATTTTCAGTTTCATAAATTAGTTTATAAACTTCTTTCAAATTGGGCAGATGAACCTTACTGTTTTATTTTGTTATATGTATTTTTAGGTTTTTTTCAGTGGTTTGCTTGTGTGTGTCCTGAAATGTCTGCAGTGCCTCTTTAACTGTAACTGAGCATATTCCTCTTGGATTTATTTTTTTAAGTGCAATTTTCTGAGCGACATAGTGGGAGGAAAGAGCTTGTGCTGCAGCTTTTCTGTCAGACTTAAAGAAAAGCGCCTTGGAAAACAGACCAAATGCTGTAAATTCTACGCTATTTCTATTCATATCTTTATTGCCCTTGTGCTCAGGAGAACATCCTTGTATGAACCCACCTGCCAACAGCTTCGGTCTGCTAAGACAGTTTTGGGTGGTCTTGGGAATGCTGAAGTAACCTTCAGAGCACCCTGCAGTGTGCCCAGAAATACTTAAACCTAGTGCAGCAGCTCTTACTTATTTGGCAAGTCTCGGGCTTTGAAGAGAAGCACACTCCTAGCCCCTGTCTCATCTTCCTTCCTGTGGTGCCTGTATTTCAGATTTTAGGAGCATCAGTCTTCCTCTGTCCTAGGAATGGATTTCCTCTACCAGACTTTGCTAGTGCTATTTCATTTGGCAGACTTGCCTGGTGCACAGGATCCCAGAACTGAAGAAAGAACATGACTTAGGGCAGGTGCCAGAAGGCAAAATGCATTAAGTACGTCACAACTACCATCACCGATCACCACAGGGTCTCAGGGCACACATTTTCATTTTCTTGGAAAAATGAAGACTTTGGTCTTCCTTTTGAGGTTATACCACCTTTAGGAACACATCTTCTATCATTTAGCATGATCGTTTCTATCTCCCTCACTGAGACAATATTACTGGTCAGCAAAGGTGATGGTAAAAGACTTGAGGAATAAAGTACTAAATGACACTGCAAGATGACATCTGGACAGTAACCAAGCCAGGTCCTCATCACCTGTTTTGCATCCTGGGTGTAAAACACATTTAAGGTGTCATTTGCAGAGACTCACATGGTCTGGAAAGGCGATTTCAGGATGTGTTTCAGGTGGCTGTCACCTCTACCAAGCGTACCAAGTGGAAGAGTGTGACTGCTATGGATACACAGAGTCTGTGCCGTGCAGTGTCAAGGTTGTGCCCTGTACAGATCTGGAGACCAAAGTGTTCATCTAGCCCTGTAGACCTCTTGTGTTCTCAGACCAAGGTGAGTAGGTTCTCCATCTCAGGAACCTTTTATCTGCCTACTTAGATACCAGTTTCCCAATCCAAGCTGTGTCTTTCCTGATAACCTTTAGTCCTTCTATACTGTGTTAGATCTCAGCAGCCTGATCTTAACATAACTTTTAGTTTTACATATCCCTAATGACAGTATCTGTGCTTGCTAAGCTTGCATAATATATTAGGAGTGGAACTGTCTTCAATAAGCCATCTGAGAAACCTTGCACTGGATCTAACACCCACTAGTCAGTGGAAACATTTTTGTGACACTTTACTTGACACTGATTCAGGCTTTTAGTAATTATGTTTTAAAACTAAATATCTATTTAAAAATTCAATAGGCCATAAGGTTATGCTGTAGGAGGTGCTGTTTGTTTTACCAAAAAGTTAAATGTTTTCACTTTAAGGCCAATTATCTAATAGAATTTGTACACTGCACAACTGGTGCCCTGGTGATATCTCTGCCCCTTTGGTTACACAGCCTGACCTTGCTCCCCTCACACACCCAGATCTCTCATTATATCTGTGGGAATTTCACACTAGAGACTGAACACAATAAGGCCATTCTTGGATACGCATTCCATTGTAATTCTTTGGCTTTAAAAAGATTTTGATTTAAAAAACAATCAAATAAATAAGAATCTGATTTTATAAGAGCAAATAGTGAGGATTAATTTAACCTGTAAAGAAACTTCTCCAGTTTTATATGTAATACAGGCTCTACCTAATCCCCTCAGCAGTACATATTAGCATTCTTGCCTTATGTTTGCTGCTATGACTTATTGGATTTAATATTATCCTGACTCCAGTCTACTGTACATAACAATTCCAGGCATGCTTTCCAAGCTAATATACTCTAAATGAAATAATTGCCCATGTATTTTCAGTGTGTGAGATTTTCTTTTCTTTAAAATTTTGCTGTTATTATTGTATATTCTGATAATAATATTGTCCTACACAGAACAAACTAAAGATAACTCCTTCACTTTTTCAAAAATGGCATCCTAAAAAGTCTGAGTTTAATGATCTGAGGTAGAGAATCTTTTCTCAACACATGGATCCACTATAGACAGGATTACTCAAAAGCCTTTTCTTTCCTGAAGGTCTCTTTCTAGTCTTTGCAGCCTCATCTCTTTCTCTTTAATGGCCTGATCCCACAGTTCTGATGAAGTGTATTGAAAATAAGTTTACACTCACACGCTTTTTCTCCTTTATTCTCAGAATTTTACACGTCTTTCTTTCCTTCTTAGATCTATCCTTATGCTCTCTGGGCACCATTCATGATTCTTATCAAGGGTTGTTAATAATCTCATAGGTTGAAAATTCTTTCTCTGACATTGTTGCCCTGTCCTTTAGGTTATGAACATTTCCTTTTTCAGTTGGCAATGACTTCTATCCCATCAGATAAAACATTCTTCCTCAACACTGTAAACAACAATAATTCATGAAAGAAAATTAATTTATGCAGGTTTAAAGATGTTGGCAATGTCAGACATGAAGTGAAAAGAAATGAAATGTAAATGTACTGGTTTTCATGGTTTGTGTTTTTCTCCCAGTCTTCGTGAATTGAAGGGAGCTAAGCATGTGAGAAATAAGCAGGAGATGCTGAATGAAAGAGTGTTGTTTCCAGAAGGAGGTGGCTTCAGTTCTTACGTTTAAGAACATACAAAGCAGGCTGAGGACACTTGAAGGGCAGACCTGAAAGTGTCAAATAAACTGAAGCAGTATTGCTTATGTTATCAACTGGAGTCATGCCTGTTGCTTTCTGTATAAAATAGAATATACCAAATAATCTGTACTCTATGTTTTAAAATGTTTTAATTTTTACAGCAATGGGTAAAACATACCTAGTATTTTAGATTTGTGGCAAATAAGAGACTGTAGTAATCCATTGTCAGAGATGTTTGTATATTTTACAGGAACAGATCTTATGTTGGACTCATGAAATGACTTTTGACATAGGTAATGATTTTTTTATTAATTTGAAAAGAATAAAAAAGCTAGAAACTCAAGTTACACAATTTACAGATGTTTTCTTTGATTTTATACACAAGGGATTTTGCTTAAGAACTCTTGGGTGTTTAACAAAACTGTATGTTTTCAGAAAATTAAAGCTTCTCCAAACCTGCTGAAGTTGTTCAGAGATTCACTCTTGAAGCTGATTGGAACCCCATTTTTCTATAAATGTACAGGTAGTGTCCTTGTGCTGATGATTTTCATGTTTTGTGCCAAGGTTACTGTGGAGTGAGATATTCCCACTGACAACATTTCTCATGTTACTGTAAGTGTTCATAGCTGCACCAGGAGAAGCTGTACCCAATTCTGAGCAGTTTTCTCTGTGCAGAAGTAAGTAACTTTTTAGAGGTCTGTATTCTTCCTTCATGGTTAAACACATTAAAGGACTTGAAGATGCATTCATCTGGTGCCTCATCCTTATGCATAGCTGTATATATGTCTCAGGTGACTTTTTATACAGCCTTCTCAGCCTGAAACATGAGGGACAAGATGGCCTGGCCAGCGCTCTCTTGACTGGTGTAGCCAGAGCACCTCTGTGCAGAATCAAAGGGGAGGTTGTGATGCTGTGCTTTAGGGCAGAGATGTAATACTCTCTGATGGGGCTCTGAATCCAGCAGGCTCTTGGGACATCTGGATGGGATGGGTTGCAACACTATGTCATACTTTAAAGTCCATCAGTTTGGGAGTTCAGCTGAAGCTCTGGCAGCATGACAACATAACTGTTTCTCCCTTGCTCTTTGGAGGCTGCAGGTACTCAACTGCATGTCAGTGTTGTTGACAGGCAAGGCAGAGGGCCTGTAGTGGAACACCCAGTACAATCCCCACATCTGTAAAATTCCCCTAAGCATTTGCATTGTTCCTTAAGGATAGAAACAAAAAATTTCATCATAAACTCTGTGGAAGACACATACCCATGTAGAGAGGTGTAAGTTTCAGAGAAGGGGTGAGAAAGGTTATACCAGCAAACATTTCAAGCCCAGTATGCTTTTCCTGTGGATTGGATCATACCTGTGAAATGAAATATACCAATCGTGGTAAAGGAGACAAATAATAATTAAAAATTCCACTTAAATTCAGGGTAAACACTTTTTTTTCCAGTCACATGGCTAATTCAGGAGAGAAGTCCTCAGGTTAGCAGCATCACCATTTTTTTTTGGTACACCTTTCCATTGCTTATGATTTATATATTAATTTCTGTGATGACCAATACTATGTCTTCTAAAAGTATCTCTATATTAATTTCTTTACTTTCAGCTTCTTGAAAATCATGTCCTGTTGATAATATTTGATCCCTGTAAAATGTGATTTTGTTCTTCAGTACTCCTTTTGCAATCTCTATGTGAACATATACCTTAATACCATTTTCATGTAAAACTTTGGTGTCAGTTATTTATGTTGTGAAGCCAACCCTTGATATGTAAATCTTATTTGTGAAGCATCTGTTCTTCATCTCTCAGGTACAGTTAAATAACGTGGTTCATCTGAAAAAAACTAAGCTTTCCTTGCCTAGTTTATCAACACAGAATCTGCAATGCCATAGAGAGTTAGAGAGTCTTTGTGCTGCCTTTCAAAACTTCAGTATTGTCATAGTTAAATTGTCTTCCTTGTTGGGTTATTATTCCTTTCAAATGTACATCTAAACAGAAACTGACATGAATATAGTTGAGCTCCCACACTGATTTTCTTCTTGAATACTTCATACTCTATAAAAATGAACACTGATGTTCTTTGTGGTGTTCCTACAGGGAAATAAGTACAATTGGGTCATCCAAGAGCAGTAGATGGACCATGACATTACCTATTGAAACAGTAGCCTGTGTGTATTTGCCAGCAAATCCTCTCAGCACAACAAACCTACTGTTTTAGAAAGTTACACAAGAGATTTTGTCCTCAGGTTTTGTTTAAGAGTTTCCTTGTAATTTATGTGTATGAATATTTATAAAAAGACCTGAAGAGATACAGGAAATGTACTGTAGAGATGATCATTTTTAGAAGAGCATGTTAGTAACTTAACATTCTAATCAGCAGGAATATTCCACGAATGACCTCGGTAAGCAGCCACGCAGAGAGAGGCCAGAACAGCTAAGCAGAAGTGTTGTGTTCCTTGCCAGGGAGAAGCTGCCTCCTTCTTTGGCTAAGAGGGATAGTAGGATGCAAATAAAACTAAAACTCAATGACACAAAACCAGTGAAAGATCAGAGTGTGGACATCAAGGTCAGGGATTCTGGAAGACTTTTTAAGAGACATTTTGGAAAATGAAGCTTGGACAAGAAGTCTATTAACGTGTAAGGCAATGTCATGCAAAGTCAAAGACTTTGTCTCAGGCTAATGCATGTCAAAGCAGCATTTTCTTCACCTTACTGCTGTCAAACCTCTGGTCTCCTCTCCCCCAAATTTTCATTGGAGAGAAAAAAAAAGTTTTTCAATAAGGATAGACACTGCTGCTGCAGCTCCCTAGCTGTGGCACTGCTGTCCTGTCCAGCTCCAATCTCATTTCAGTCAGGCACAGCTCTGCCCCTCCTTACCCACCAAGGAATTTCACAGTCACTCAGTCTTGCCTATTCCTGTGTTCCAGACTCCCACTGCCCTAGGGGGTGTCTGGTAGCCACAGGTGTCTGCTCCTATGTCTTTCAACAAGATTCCCATCAAACATCATTGTCAGGGACTGATAAGCTACCACCTCTCTGCAATACACAGAGCTGCACTGTGGGCCGGGGGCCTGCAGATCTCTGCTGTTCCTCTCTTCCTGCCCATGCTCTGCTGCTGCTGTGCTAGGAGTCCCTGTGTGTGGGCTGAGCCAGCACCTGAGGGCTCAATGTCTCTGACATTGCAATCCTGGGGCAGCTCTCCCAGACTGTGAGTCACAGGGGTGGCCAACTGAAGCTGGACTGATGGATGCACTTGTGAGAGCCCTACAGCTGACAGCAGCTGCTCACCCTTCTCTCTGGTTTCCCTACCCTGATGTGTTTGGAGCAGCTGGTGGGGGTGCAGAGTGAACAGCTGCAGATTTGCCTTTCTCTTCCATTGTGACTGACTCAGGGCATACTCACCAGGAGGACTGGAAGCAGTGCACCTTGAGTGCCCTCTCACTCTTGCCTTCACTTCTCTGATAGTAACCCTCCCTGCTGCCAGCACTCTTCTCTAGCACCATTTCTTGGTATCCTGCTGATGAAATAGGGAAAAGTATTGTTGAGTCTCCAGGACATGATCGTATGAAAAAAAGCCAGAACAGTACAATACAAACTGCCTTGAATCAGAGAATAGCTAAATCCCTCAACATAGGTTGTTTAAAAGCTGAACTTTAAAAAGCCATTGGGGAGGAAAGCATTTATTTGTCCACTGTGTAGTGTGGGGAAAAATCAAAGAAAAAAGGTCTGTGAAGAAGGTGGTAGCTTCCAGCTGTTTATCATTGGTGTATTTGTTGGAAAAGAGTAGTAGGGTCTCTGTGTTTAATAGCTGAGACAACCTGGGTGCACCTTGCTCCTTTCATGCATCTGTTTCAAGGAAAACATTTTTTAGCTCCTTGGTCTTTTTCCACTCATTGTCATTGCTTGCAACATGTCAGAGAGCATCCTGGGGAGCTGCAGGGCTCTCAGTTTACAGGTGGAGGATCACTGGGGGGCCAGGGGCTGCGGCTCCTCTGAGGAACAATGTGAGGTAGGCATCAGACAGCCATGGCTTCTAGTGGTGTGCGTGCCTATGCTGGAAACTTAGATGCTCGCTACGGAGACCTTTTACCTCCTGTATTAAAATCATGATTGTGTTGACTAATTAAAAGTTCTTTGATGTTGGCTAACTACCTTGAACTTGCTTGTAGTTTCAGATAATTGTAAACAGATATATAACATGCTAAATAGGTTATAGTTTCAAATATTTATACCAAAGAAAGAGGGAACAACAAGAAAGAAAAACACCAGCAGAAGAAAAATTAGTTATTCATTTTTTTCTCAAAAAAGTTGAAATCTGAAAACCCTCCTTCCTTCTATCCAGTTAATTTGCTGCAGATTTCCTGAGCTGCACTGTTAAGGGCACTACTTTTTTGCCTAATGTCTCAGATTACATTCATCAGATTGAACCAACTTTTATCACATATATTTTTTCTCTCTTTTTCTTTTTTTTTTTTGGTGTCTGCTGGGGTCACAGTCACATTTATAATTCTTTGGAGTATATTAATGTCACTTATCCAGGTTGTAGTTCCTCAACCCTCCTGACATATGGTGTCCCTTTGGCACACCAGGAGCTGTCTTCCATATGTCCATCATCAGCACCTTAACACAGTGAAGAAAACCTCACCTGCCTTGTCATTCCCAGGCCCACTGCAAAATAATCTGTATCTACTGAATCATATTCTTCTATCATCTTTTATGTAGGTTATATGATCTCCTAAGTTAGTCTTTGAAGGACCCTGTTTACTCACTCTTTACCTATGCCAGTTTTGAGGTATTCTACATGTGGTTGTGCATTTTAGATCGAACCTACTACCAGAAAGTAGTCTATAATTTGTCTTCTCTATTATGTGTGGTATTCTAATCAAAAGGAGAAAAATGTCAGACACACAACAAAAAAAAAAAGCTAATATCACAAAGCATTTGAACTTTCCATCATACTGTTGGTGTGTCTGTGTGCTTAGCCTTTATAGCTGTGTTCATATGTTCAAAGTCCATTTTTGATATTTGCTTCTGATGATTAAATGCATCCTAATATGAATCTGTCCTTAGCAAATACTCTAAATATGTGTTACATTCAAACACTACAATTATGTTCAGCAAATGCTGATATTTTTTAGCAGATATAATTATTTTTCTCCTTAAAACATACATAATTCAATAAACCTATGCCAATTAAATGTTTGATTTACATAGATGGAATATCCATAAGGACTGATAGTAAAAGGTGCTGATCCACTCTTGACTTCAGCCAAAGCAATAAAAGGTTGGAACTAGATTTGGCAAAAAAAAATCCCACTAATTTCTCTAGTCAAATTAGCATTACCCACTGCTATGTTGTCCTCAAATATGACAGAAATATGTTGGTAATGATAAGGAAAAGTGGTTTTGAAATGACAAAGATACTAAGAAGTGGATAAATGCATAGTCTCCAGTTAACACCAACTGTAACAGGAGCATTTGGGAGATGTTAAGCAAATTAGTCTTGGTGTGCTATGCATAATTGCTAATTATTTTTTCCAAGATAGCTCATTTATGTCATTTTCCAGTAGTCTTAGGTCATTCGCTTTTAAGAGTTTCACTTTGCATCCTTTGAAGGCAGTAACAGAACCCCTGCTGATTCTGAGGTTAAAATCTAAGAATCAAAGAATGGTTTATAGACACCACCAACTTGTGCGGCTTTCTCTTCTCCTAAGAATTTACAGAGTTGAGTAGCAATCCATGGAGATTTCACTATAAGTTATTTTGGCTGACAGGTGAAGGAAATAATTTCTTGTGCAGATATGCCCTCTGCCAGGATGGCAAGGTGCTGAATGCTTCTTTTCTTTCTGGAGGAAAACTCCGCTATAAATGAAAGCAAAAAAACCCAACAAAAAAAAAAAGGCTTATAATTTCATTGGAATGATGTGATTTACCCTGCTGGATAATTCTTCTTTATAGACGTGTTTTACCCTATTATATTTGTACATTTCTTTTTCTGACTTTCTCAGGTGTCCTTTGCTGTTTGAAATAAAAGATAATTACTACTGTATTTTCAAGAAAACAAAATTAGAATAATAACTACTGTTGTAATACAGTGCTTTATTAAAAGAGTAAATTCATTTGAGAGCAAAGAAACTAATCTTCTGCTTGTTATGAACAGCCAGCCATTGGATTAAAAAGTGAATGTACTCTAAGAATAAGTTCCACAGGGTTTCAGATCATGGGGAATGAAATGTAACAATAAGTATATTATTATAAAATAGGAAAACTGAGTTCCAGCTATCTGAATTTTATCAGCTCATGTGCTGAATTTATTGAATTTATTGGTTATTGATGCTCTAGTGATATGTGCAGTAACTGTACAAAGGTGCCTTACTCTTTACTGGTTCATGTGTAAACCAGCTGTTTGCTGGTTTCATGTTTGTACAAAACACAAAGATCTAGCCTGAATATTTCAGTTATTTCTGTTTGAAGGAACTGATTATCAAGCATCATGTGTTTATTGATTTATTCTCAGTGCTATTCACGTCATTCTTAGTCTGTGTTTGGGGAATCCTCCCTTTTTTTGTTCTTTCTCGCTGGCATCTCAGCTGTGATCTGTCCACTCCTCACTGGAAGAAGTTCTTTTCCACCAGCTTTCTGACTGCCTTTCTTTGTAACCTATATCACTGACTGCCCTTTTTTCGATCTCAGGTAATTTTATTAAAATTACATAGATTTACTGCTTTCTTACTGTTGCTTGGACATCCCTATAAATCAGTGCCTTTAATAGTCATCTTACTGTACCTCTGTTTCTTTGCTTCTTCATATATTTTTCTCATTTCCCCTTTCTTTCCATAGCAGCTGCCTAAATCTTGTTAGGTCCTTATCTATTCTTTGCTAATTTGAGAATGAGATGTAGTTCTATCATGTTCAAGCAGAGTGCAGTAAATTCTATATCTCTCACTTGTGCAGTAGATTCTGCATGCCTCTCTTCAGTGAGCTTATGGACTTGTCCATATCATCTTCAAGCAATATCATGGTGTCTTATGTCATGTCAAAAGTTCTTACCCTCGTAGCCTTTGATTTGATTTTTGCTCTTATCAACTTGGACTCCCACCTGGTCTTTGTGGTCAGAATGATGAATTCTTTACACGCTGACACAGACAAAGAAAAAAAGAGGAAATAAGTAAATATATACATTAGAGACTGAAGAAGGTGCAGAAACAGAGTCCATCCCAGCTGCATGTTGCTACGCTGTGCACATTATGGCAGCACAGTCAATTTAATAAAAGTGACATGTAGTTTTCCATACATTGCACCCCTTCCCTCCCATTTCCTCTGTGCTTCATAAGAAAACTCTGTAAGACAAATATGCATTAACAACTTGGGCTGAGTTACATGAAGAATGAAGTGAAGAAAGGCTGGGAAAAAGAAGTGGTATTGTATTTAGCGGGAGATAAAATGGACAGTAGAAAAATCAGAAAACAAAATAAGCCTTGGGTAGCTTTTTTTGCCTAAGTTTAGTCTTTGCTTTTCAGATTGTCTTTTATATAATTTAATAATGTTGTATTTTGTTTACAGTGTCTATATTGAAACTGTGATGTACAGCATAATTGTCAGCACAATAATTGTCAGTTGTCCAATATTCATGTTGTATCTACAGAACTCCCCTTAGTATCTTGCAATTTCAGTTTAAACTTAAATTCATTCTGGTCTTGGTCTATAGCACTTGTATATGGCACATGTGGTTTTGTTTTGGTTGGCTTTTTGAATGTCATGATTGACTAATTTAAAATACTGTCATTTCACCACCCCTTTTCAAATCTTCAACATCAGTTGTTTTTATTTTTTCCTCTTTGGGACACCAAGTATTAGAATAACTTTTAAAATTTCTAAAATTGCCACCCTGTCCCCTGTGCTGTCGTACAGTCCCAGAACAGTCTGATTCTGTCACTTACTTCCTTGGCTTTTGCAGCTGTCCAAGTTAATTTTTTCCTAAATTAGGAATACCATCTATCTCAACGACTCTTTCTGCAGTTCTTTCAGATTTTCCCTACTTATGCTTCAAGATTTACATTGTTGTAGTAACATTTGCCCTCACAAAGCATACACAAATTCCTCTGGTCTACTCTTGACTTTTCATGCATCTAGTAGTATGGTCATTATTTGTCTCCTCATTTTAAAATGATCAAGCCAATTATAAAAGAAAAAAAATTAGGGATACAATATAATGGGTCATCACATTTACTAATTATCAAGAGGATAGCAGTACTTTTTTCGTGTTGAACTGAATGAATCTTCTTGTCAACTTCTTTCCCAAATATTATAAACTTTAAAAAAATCTTTTTGATCATATAACTTTTTACATGGAAATGAATGGATTTTTTTTCATTTTTTTCTTATGTCTGGGCATTGTGATGGCTGTCATGTTTTTCTGCTATCATTTTAACATATCTTGGTAGTTTCTTTTCATTCTCGTAAGGGGCTTTGCATATAAAATGTCTGCAGCTTCTCTCTGTAGCTGTCTTTCATCAAATCTAGTAAAAAATCTAATTTAAAACAGCATATTCACACATTGTAATGAAGAAGTTAATTATCGAGTCACTACCAGTGCCAAACATAAGCCTACCCATATATGAGACTATTGGGATTTCTTCTTGTATTTGGCCTTGTTATTACCTCTGTTTTAGGTGCTCCCACAACAAGTGAGAGCTTCTCCATCTCATTCAGTTAAGGAACTGCTACATAGACTTACACACAGCCTAAAAAATTGTCATTTTGGGTGTGGCAGGAAGCAAGTAGTACTTTCAGTGGCACATGACTTCTGGTAATTTTACAAATTTCATCAGTACTGGCTAATAATGTCCTGTGGCTTTAACCTACTATTTCCAACACATTGAAGAATAATTAAAGATTAGTCCACCCATACACATTCATTTACAACAGTATATAGGGATGAAGACAAAGGATTTTTTAAACTTTTCTCAATCTCTAGGTAGAAGGATGGGAGGAAAATTGCCAGCTTCCTGAAAAATCAAGGCATTTCCAGTGAAATGGGAAAGAAGGAAAGGGTGCAAAATTTAGAGGAAGGGAAGAGGGAAGAGAAAATGAAAAGTCATCTGGTTCTCTAGAGGTCAGCCACACTGAGTGATTGATTGAGTGATTGGATTTGTTTTGTTGCTGCTATCTCTGGAGCAAACCTCACATCCATATTACATGCAAGTTCATCTAAAAATTTATGCAGAGAAACTGCTGTGTTTTGTTCTGCTGTGACTCATGTAGAGAAAATTAGTACAGAGTCCTTCTTGCTAAGTATCTACATCTGCTATGGCTCATCCCAGCTTCCTGATAAAGCATACAACTACCAGATGTTATGTGAAGAGTGGCTTGTTGGCAGCTGGATAGAATGGCCAAGGTTTGATTGCTAAGCAGTATCACTTGTCAAAACATATGAGCCATGTCAATGTTACTCTGCATTCCACGTTTTTTGTCTGCAGCCTTAAACCCATAAGTAGTGCAATGAAGTTGTAACATCTGAAGGAACATAACAAGCTTTGCTGCACTGAATGAAAATGGCATAAATGGGGAGCATCTGTCATGTATTTAAAAGCAGTAGCCATGGTGGTTTTCTCATTATTCAGATTGCTTTTGGATAGTTCTGCATATCTCTATCAAAACTTCCAGTTATACGTGAATTACAAAATACTAAGATGATAAAATTATTAAATGTTCGGTTTTTTGTGACACCGAGAGACACCGGAGCAGTAACAAAATACTTACCTAACATGAGTACAATACAGTGTGTCAGTTCTTGATAGCAAAACCTTATTTTAAGGTGTTCTTGTTTGCTAGGTTATTGTAGGAAGCACTTCATAGGTGCTTCTTCTAAGTCAATGTCTGAGCCTTGGAACTTGAGATATGAAAGCAGTGTCTACTCTGAGATGGTGGTCCCTAAATGGGTGTTTATCCTAAGAAAAAGAGCTATCGTAGTGCTGGCTGACTGGTTCCAAGGTTTTCTTTAAATAACTCTGTAATTTCATTGAATGCTGAATTTGTACAAAGTGTGAAATTGGCTGTTTTCTCTCTATGGGGAGAGGTGGCAAGGAATTTTTCCAGAAGAGCTAAATACATCTTGTTTTCTGACCTTGATTCTATTTTATCACTATTTTTGCTAAACTGGACAAAATCAAATACATTAAGTGTTTTATCATTTAATACCAGCTCAGTCTTTGTTCCCAGTCCAAGAGCATTTGTGTCTTTTTCTACACTTAAATACTGGTGTAGTCTTTATAGAACCACTGGAGCTGTGATTGAAAACGTGCCAATGTTACCTTACTTTAGAGAAAGCAGTTTTACAATGCCCTTAGAGCTTGTCTAGATATAATTCCATAGTTTATATGGTCAGATTGTAACTGTTGTTTATATCTTTTTATGAATTTTTGCTGGAGTTCAGTCGGGAATAAATACCTAACATGGCTAATATCCCTTTTTTTGTGAATAAAAAAATTGTGCTATTTTTTTTGTAAAATCAGACAATGACGTATTCCCTCCTTCAGAGTCATTCCAGAAAACTAAGTCTTTCTTTTTTTCCTTATACTTGAAATCTTTGTTTATGACATGGACAACTCACAACCATTGTGGTTTCTTCTCTGTCTGTTCTTCCTCTACTCTCCAGCCTAGCAAAAGAATGCAGTGGAAATAAAATGTCTTTCCAGAAAGTGAATCAGATTGTGTCTTCTTAAGTATTCTTATGTGGCTTCCTTTTGCCTCAAGTTTAGCTGCCACTTCTGGAGGTTCATCCTGTCTCTGCACTTGCACTTATCCATTGTTCTTATTTCTTTTTAACACTGCCCTTCAGTGTGTCAGAATTTCCTGCTGACAGCAATATCCAATGCTTTCCATGTTTTCCTTTCATTTATGCTTCCACTTCTTTTTCAAAACCCATTAATGATAATTACCCATGTAATAAAACTAAATATGTTATATAATTTAAAAACAAAAAAAAAAGAAACATGGCATTCTAAATTCTATGTTAAATTCTATGTCGAGGTTGCTGTCTGCCAGGTGTCACCTCTTGAAAAGTTTGTGCTTTTTTTTCCATTCATCTGGAGGCTGTTATTCATATTTGAGCAACTGGCCACATATTTTTGGCACACAGACTCCTGGAGAATGGAAAAGTGCACAGTGCCCTACTGCAGGTGGGTACGTGCTGCCACAGACTGGCATAATCCAACAGTCCAGCTGAAGAATGCAGACCCAAGCTATGGTGTAGCTTTGCAACCCTCCCTTGTCACAGTCCCACATTCTTCCCTGATGACATGGACCAGTGCATGTTAGGAGAGCAGAAATCAGAGCTGTGTTAGCCATATAGCCAGCAGCACTGTTCCCAGTTTCTCTGATGCAAATATCAATGGCTTGCAGCACTCAAGAGTCTGTCCTGTACCTTAATGCTCTCTGTAAAGGATGTAGAATCACAGAACATTTTGGATTGAAAGGGACCTTTAAAGGACATCTAGTCCAACCCTCATCTGCAGCTAGCAGGGTCACCTTGAACTCGATCAGGTTGCTCAGAGCCCTGTCCAGTCTGACCTTGAATGTTTCCAGGGATGGGGTCTCATGAGGGCAGAGGAGAGGGGCAGGATCACCTCTCTCGACCTGCCAAGTTTCTTTTGATGCAGCCCAGGACACAGTTGGCTATCTGGGCTGCAAGCACACACTGCTTGTGTGCAATATGCAGTTGGCACAGTTGGGCTGCAAGCACACACTGCTGGCTCATGTCCAGCTTTTCATCCACCAGTAACTCCCAGTCTTTCTCAGCAGGGCTGCTCCCAATCCCTTCATCCCTCAGACTGTACTGATACTGGGGGCTGTCCCGACCCAGGTGCAGGACCTTGCACTTAGCCTGACTGAATTCTCTCTCTCATTCCTTGCAGGATGGAGGATGTAGTCTAGCCTGACACATAAATGCTACTAAGTTCCACCATCCTAAATTTTTACTATGGCAATTCAAGACATAATTACATATATTACCATCTGAAATGAGACAGATCCAAATACTTTTTCTTCACATCTTGTTCAAGCCAAAATCAGATGCTTTTTCTTCCTTTTATGTCTGTCTGCTGAAAAACATCATTTGTCCATTACTCCCATTGACCAGTGCTTACCGAGATGCTCCTTACTTTAACCAGTGTGGGATGGTGAAGCGTGATGTTATTAGACACAGCAGTCTGTTTGCCTGACAGTACCACCAGAGATGAACCTGTCACAAATGTCTCCACCGAAAAGTATTGCTCAAAGGCCTTTTTGTCAGATTACTTGACACTTGCTCATGAACTGTGACTAGCATTGCCTCTTAAAACACTCTGTATGTTTATTTTATATGCCATATGGCCCAAACGGGCTTTGTGTTGTACAGGTGTGAAAGACAGTCTGGATAGATTTAATTACTTTGGACTTCTGAAATTTACAGTAAAAAAAGTTTCCATGGTAAAGTAATTACTGTACTATGTTTTATATAATTTATCCCTATTTCCCCCTGGTTATTTCTTCATATTTTTTTCACTTTCTTCTGGAAAACTATGTTTTCAGGAAAAAACCCAAAGCACCTAAATAATTAGTTCTGTAAAAGAATCGCTGTGCATATTTTACTTAAATCCAGATGTGAAATATGTGGCTGTTAGGAGTTGAGAGATTTCACCTAAGGGTTTTGCTAATGGATCACTGGAAGTCTGTGAATATATATCTTTCTGTTCTTGTGGGAACTTTGTAGAATAGTTAATAGAATCTGAATTAGTGATCCTCACTAGTTAGTTAGACCCTTTTTCCATTGTAGTTCTTTTAACACTTCGTAGCTGTTAAAAGTGTTATGTATACAAAATAGTAGGTGAGAACCCTTTCAGATGAATAAAAGATTTAAATATGTCTGGGCCATCAGTTTTCCTTTGCAAGAGCTCTCACTTAGTGAAATGTTGACTGTGGTAAGCATGATGCATGATAAGCAAATGGAGGTCTTCACTAAGCACAGTTTTCTTAAATTATTTTTTGATATTATAAAAATATTTTACTGTAGTTCAGCTGTAGGTTTCTCACAGAAGTAGTCACCAAATTCATGGGTAACTGCTCCTGGCAAAGTAATGCAGGAATTGTTCTCAGAGGATGCTGCAGCCTGGGTGTTTAAAATACAATGCAGGTCTGCCTTTTGTGTGCCCTTAATCTGAAACCGGGTAATGCGTCAGTGTGCATTGACTTGTTATTCTACAGTGTGATAAATAATTGTATGGACTTGTTCTTAGTGATGCATTTTCTTAGGCTTTTTGTCTCACAATCAGTGATTTAAATGTCATTAGATAACATGCGCATAATCATGATATAAACCATGCAGAGCTTGCAGTTTTTTTCTCCTGACATAAATATTCCATCTGTGAAAAAGATGCAATGCAATACAAAGAAATGATAGAACAGGAACATATCAAGGAATGTACACGCAAGCATGTTTTTAGCTCAATATAAATTAATCCATGCATAAACCATGAGAGCCTGAAGATGGCTGTGAGCTCTATCCTGATTGTTACCTTATAATATACTGAAAAATGATCTGTGATGCTAAAAGATGGTTATTTTTGGCAACCTATATCAATTTCCTATTCACACAGCAACTGGTGGCAACTAAAAATAATCCTGGTTCAGTACTAGCTAAAAATCTGGTTGCATTTGGCACACGAACAACATGCACAAATAAAATTTAAGATCCCCCTGTTCTGCTATTTCATTCGAGCCCACTCATCAAGCT
This sequence comes from Struthidea cinerea, assembly GCA_013397865.1. Taxonomy (NCBI): domain Eukaryota; kingdom Metazoa; phylum Chordata; class Aves; order Passeriformes; family Corcoracidae; genus Struthidea; species Struthidea cinerea. The sequence goes on along the minus strand of VZTI01002865.1, from coordinate 296,675 downwards.
TAGTTTGCTGCCATTTGAAAGCTATTGAAAAGCCATTAACTGGCAGGACTGTGAAAGCCGCAGTGCAGCAGCACACCTCAGTGCTGGAAGAATGTGGCTGCAAGTGCACACCAATTAAATCCTTCTATTCCTGGGGATGTGGGATTAGGAGCGGTGTCAATCAATTGTGCTACAACAGCACGTGCAGTAGTCATGCTTCAAGACGCACAGAGGTTTATCGTAACTCCAGCAGCCGGGTGAGGGTGACTTGGAAGCCTCTGCAAGATCCTGGAACAGAACCTACATTAAATAATGTATTCTGAGGTGTACTGGATACCTGAGGAAGGGCTTTAAATAATGCATTTTCTGGGCACGACAGTTGTAGCAGAGGAGAATGCTGAAACCTGTAGCAAGACTACAGCCTGAGATGAAAGAATGTCTCATTACCATTTTATCAAATGCTGTAAGTAACAAAATGGTTATTTTTCTTTTAAAACTGTCTTTTTTATTTTCTGAGGTGTGTCTTTTCATTACATATGCAAAAAGTCGAAGGGAGATGCTGCATGATGTCAACATAGTAGTGGGGAAGGGGAGTTGTTACTTTGCATGTGAATATACAGGCAGAGCCCAGGATTTCTTTCTCTCCTCTGTTCAGAGGTAACTTCATTGTGTGTGTAATAATGCTCTCTTTCAGAACTTCATAATGATCAGCTTGTAAAACTTTTGTTTAAATTAATCACCGAAGAATGTAATGTCCAAAAAGAAGAAACGTCATTCACAGCATTATGTTAAGGACGCCTTTAAGGACAACCTTGGAACATGGCTCTCACACTTTGCAAGGGTATAGAAATGAGAATAGCTTTGTAATTATGAGCCCAGCTCATCATCTACTGTAGATCAAATGCTTGTATCCCCTCCTTATCAGAATATTTAGCTATCTGATGTGACAGACTTAAAAAAATAATAATGAACTTTTAACCTTGAATCATGCAAGCTGCCTCCTTAAAGACATCCTGAAATTGGGATCTGTGCTAAATGTATTTGATTAATTGCAGAGGAAATTCCTAACAGCATTTTTTTTTTAAGGTTGCTTGTCTTCCTAGCTGCACATTTTTCAATCTTTTAGGATTTGACTTTGAGAGCATCCAGGGTCTGAGTGGAAATTGCTGGGTTTACATCAGAGAAATGAATTATTCTTTAGATACTTGTTTTGGACAGCCAGCAGTAGTTTGACAGCCCTAGATATTTTTTACTGAAGGACTTAGAAAACTTCAGACTTTAGTGATTATGGCACAGTTTTTACATGTCATATAGCAGATTGCTGTAAAAGGTTTTCTCGCCAGATTGTGGTCTTTGATGACTTAAGCGTACCAAGGACATTTTAAAACTATTTTTAAGACACTGTATTATAGTTAATAAACGAGTAATAAGGTTCTTTGCTGTCTTAATATGAAACTAAGGTGCCCTGGAAGTATTTTAGTAATTCAAGGAAAAATTATTTATGTGAGTTTCCTCTTGTCTGGATTCAATGGGACTTGTGTATGGACTGCTTTTAATACCAGTGGGAGTTACAATTCCCTGTTCATGTGGAGAAGCACAGATTAGTTTTACTGCACAGTTTCAAAGGTGCATTCTAGGAATAAATCTTCGAGCTTGCATTGAGATTTGATAAATGCAAATGAGGAATTTGCAACACAATAACTATCTTGAAGATGTCAAAAAAGTATTGTTTGGTCTTTATTCACTTTAAAATTACTCTTAAAGTGAAATTCCAGCAAATCTATATAGGCATGTGAGTGTCTATAGCATATTAAATAAGTAACTCTTCAGTGAAACTGTAGGAAAGATATGAGGATGACCCTGAGGTCCTTCTGTTAAAAGGGAGCAAATAATGACTAATTGGGATGTTCATCACATTGATTGCAGAGGTGAAGGACTAAAACACAGCAGAGGGAAAGGTGAATGTACAGCATCAGTTTTGTCAATAATACTTGTTTCCTCTTTTTCAGATTTGGAATTTTGATTAGTGATTTCTCAGTAAGTCGGGGTGTTTTACCACACAGCTCTTTTCTTTCCAAATAGTGGCTTTAGAAGACAATGGATACTGTCTGGAGCCTGACAGCAGGTTTTATCACTGCCTGTGCTTCTCAGAATCAGCAAAAGTGCTTCCATTTCCACCTGTAATTACTGAAGGAGAAGCACTTCCTCTGCAATGCTCCCTTGAGCGTTATTATTTGACTTAACATGCCAATATGTTGCAGATACTTGTGTTTGGCAGGCAGCTGGCATCAGAGATGGGCCAGGGCTGCGTGCGCAGTTGCAGCACCAGCAATGTTCTGAGGTGTGCTGAGAACAGCTGAATCTCACAGTGGTCAGAACGTGACTCTTCACACCCCACTTTGCTTTTAATTCATCTCGCCAATGATTTCTGTATCAGAAAGAAAAGACACTGATGCAGAGGAAGTGCGGTTGCAGAGCACTGTCTCTTGGTCTACTTTGGGTACAGAGGCACAAATTAATGGCACTTTAAAGATAGTGTTTTATGAACTGTAGTGCTATGTACCTGGCTTTTGCATATGTTTGCATTTTGGTTTTTTAATCTTGGCAGGATTTGGGTGTGGAGATATGAGCTGAGAAGGGCTATAGCTATTCTCCAATGATGTTAGTACAATTTAAAAAATATTCTTTCATTTTTTTCAGTGCATTTCTCCCATTAGAAGGCTGTGAAAATGAGATATACTTCACCATATAAGTCATCATCTTGCCGTAAGACCTTTCAGGGGGGAAAGATCCAACTTTGAAAGGTCTCTAGTCCACCACAGACTCATAAAATTGTTAATGTTGGAAAAGACCTCTAACATCATGGAGTCCAACCATTAACCTAACACTGCCATACCCACCACTGAACCAGATCCCTAAGCACCGTATCTCCACATTTTTTGAACAGTTCCAGGGATTGTGATTCAACCAATTCCCTGGACAGACTGTTCCTGTGTTGCACACCCTTTCAGTGAAGTATTTTTTTCCTAATATCCAATCTAAACCTCCTCTGGCACAACTTAAGGGCATTTCTCCTTCTCCTGTCTCTTGCTGCATGGGAAAAAAGGCTCATTACAGCCTCCTCTAAGACAATTTTAGGGAGTGATAAGGTGTCCCCTGAGCTTCCTTTTCTCCAGGTTAAACAACCCCAGCTCCCTCAGCTGCTCCTTGTAAGGCTTGTGCCTCTGACCCTTCTCCAACTCTGTTGCCATTCTCTGGATCCTCCCTCCTGCTCTGAGCAGGGGTAGCTGCATGGTCAAACCAGATTTTCTGGGACCATGCCCAGTGAGGTCTTTCATCCCAGTAATACTCTGGAATTGCGCCTGCTGCAGCCATCGTGTTGTCTTTAGCTGGCACCTGCAGCATGTAACACGCAAGCCGAATGTGTGTCTGCCTGTTGGAGCAGCTCATGTTGTCACTACTTGTGCCCATCTCCTTTTTGCAGCCAAGTATCTCTGCTGCTCAGAGCTGTCTCTGTCTGTGCTAGTAGCTAATCCTTGGCAATCTGTGAGCATGAGTATTTAGAAGAGAGAACAGTGGTTTGCAGGAGAGTATCACATATTATCTGCCAGCTGCAGGGTACCATTTTATCTTGATGATTTATGTGACAGATTGCACAAATGAGTGTAATTTTGCAAATTAGGCAGCACCTTGCTGCTGTCTTCTCTCCCTTGTATATCTAGTTATGATATAAATATCATCATTTACATGTTATGGCAGTGGTTTTCCACCTTTGCTCTGGACTTCCTCTGAGGGATCTGCAAAGGTAACTAAGAAAAACAGTACTTTATTAAGGAGGCTTAAGTTTGTTACTCCAGAGTCTGATTTCCACTGCAAATGCTACAGAGGTGCATAAGTGCAAACAGAATTAAAACCTTGCTATATACAAGGAGTTATAGTCATGCCAGGTGGAAGTCCAAGCCAAGTCAATTTATCCAAATACTAGGATCATCAAATCTGAACATCAGCCTCTACTTCTGTTCTTTCTGGTTTATCTCTGTTTCCAGTTCCTTTAAATCCTTTGTATGAATTAAAACCCATTGAATAGTGCTACATTACAGCTCAATCCCTACAGAGATCTGTGATGGAAAAACTAATTAGATGTTTCTTGATAAATTTAATTCAGGATTTGAAACAAGACATAAAATAAACATAATTTTCTTCAATATCTATCCCTTACTACTATCAGGACCTGTTTACATGGCAAGGTTTGTACGTGAAGTCGTAGCTCTATAACCTTGTGCAGCTTGGAAAGGAGTGGGGAAAGATGTGATATGATACACTGGTTTCAGTTTTCAGAGAATGGAGACTTTAACTTGATTCTCCCATGGATGAAAAAGTAATACTGTGGGTGAAACATGTGATACCTTTGTGTCAGCTTTCTTACTGTGAGACTGTAAACTTTCATCTGTGCTTCAGCAGAGTGAGTTACTGTAGTTTAGACCAAATAAGAAGAGAAGAGGAGCCTGAAAAGAAAAATTGGAGACCCGTAGTTGGTCTGTGACACAGGAACCCTTTACCTCTGTGGCAACATGCACAGGATGTGTGATAACCCAAGTAACAGTGACACGCAGGTATTCTGTCACACTGGATGGCTAGTGACATAAGAGTACTAGCAAATTCTTTGAAGTGTTTTCTCCTTCCCATGAACAGGACTTCTTCTATTCCAGCATTGGGCAGGAGGTGATATTAATTTATTTATTGTATATTCTGGTCTCCCAGAGAATTCTCACATCTTCTTGGACATGTCCTCTGCCTCCAATGAGGAGCTCAAGGGACAAAATAGTAGAAATTATGCAGGTGGTGGGAATGGGAGTTGTAAATGAAGCAAGACGTCTGTGACAGTCTTTATTCAACACCTACCCAATTTATTTCGGTGGATAGCTCATGATAGTGTCTGCTCAGTCTCATTCCGTGGTTTATTTCTGCAGTAACAGAGCTAAGTACACCATGGCTGCAGGGAAAAATTCCTTTTCCTTGTACATGCTCATAACACTGTGACCTGTGGCATGAGGTTAAGATTGTTACTGAAATGAGATGCTTAGCATGACTGAGTGATCCTGCCTGCTGGAAATGAGGCTGGGAGGCAGAGTCAGGAGTCATCTGCCCTGGGAGTCATGAAAGAGCAGGAGGAGTGGTTCTGTGAAATGAACCACTGCTTGGGAGTTTTAAGGTCTTGTGAAGGCACATAAAGCAATTCCAGGGGAGTAAAGAGATTTTGATGAAAGGTATTTGTTTGAGAAGCTTATACTGTAAAAATATAGAAAAGAATGCTAACACAATACATGGTATTTCTTACTCCATTTTGACAGACTGAATGTGTCTGATGTATCAGTGATATGCAGTACAAACTTTTTTTAACAAATTGTATGATAGTTCAGGTGTCATGAAAGATATCTAAAAAATTAGGTTTTTAATTATTCAGTTAAGAACAAATGGGTTTTATCTTACCAACCTTAATACAAATAGAGCCACAGCTAGAATATTTTTACTTCTCTTACACTTTTTATCTCTCTGTCTCTCACTGTCATCACAGGATAAGTACAGGACAACAGGAAAATAGGGTATTATTTACCACCTGTGAATGCCAGTATGTCTGTACCAGCAGATGATTCTAGATGTATTTATCTATTTTTATTCTGCAGTTCCTGAGTTCATGTAACAGTTACAGAAACGCAACATGATTTTTTTAATTTGAACTAATTTTCTACCGTATCTAAATATGACAAAGTTTGAGATTCCTGGCACTGGATGCCAGGAAAGAGATAAAAAATAACTTTTTATATCAGTATGCAGACATAGAAAATGATACTTAGAAAAATGTATTTTGAGCTGGTAATAAGCCAATTATCTTGGCACATTTGTAATAGTAGTCTAATAAATTGCTAAGTGGGTTTCCAATAAATAAAACTTACAGTAACACCAACTTTTCTAACAACGACAACCACATAGAATAGCATTTGATAATTATATTAAGGTGAAGTTTTACATTAAATTGGTATTTGGAAAAATACACTTTGAAATAACAACAAAAGGAGCAGTATTAACTTGGACAATTGAAGACTATAACATTTCCAACTTTGTATTCAACTAAAAATATGTTCCATTTATAGTATTTTAGTGGAAATCACAGTCATCCACCAATTATTTTTTGTCATTATATTGTTTGCCACTGTAAAAAATCTGTCAGTAAAGAGAAGAATCAGCACTTTTGTGGAAAATTTTACTGATGGCTTGCAAGGAAATTATAAAGACATTCCATATAATTCTGGTATTTGGAGTGCTTCTTTCTTCTAATGTAGTTATTCTGCAAACAGCAAAGAAATCTAGCCACCCAAAAAATCAGATGAAAGAAGATTATAAAGGTCAAAGTACCATATTTTCTCACCATATTGGCACAGCATGTGTGAAACTTCAGATTCTGATACTACGTTTTTGAGAAGATTCCTGCAAGGACAGAGAGCAGAAAAAAACCCAAACCAACAACGCAACCCCCCCAACCTCTCTATTTCTATTTATGAAATTGTAGCAATATAGCCACTTTTCCTCAAAAAGTTTTTGAAAATTTTGAGACTAGAAGACACATTTTCGATCACTTCTTGATCAAAAACAATTAGCTTCTTGTTCCAAATAATCACTTTTTTTTCCTTGTTTCATACAAATTAATATACTGCATCATGGTGAATTTTGCACAGTTTCTAAGTTATAAAACCAAACAGAAAATATTTGTAGATAATTCAGTTAACACCTGAATCAAAATTGCAACAGTATAAACATGATTAATTTAAAGCAAGTGAAATCTGAGACTGAACTAGTTCTAATTTGTTCTTAAACAAATGAAAATAATTAAGTCAGCAAAAGCTTAGTTTGATTTGGCGCAAATAAAGAGTTGTCCTAATGCAAGTTTTTTAATACATCATAAAGGAGCATCACCAATAAAAAAAAAAATGCTGTTTGATAGTTTATTACAAGATGTATTTTCCATTTGTTTGATTTGAGCAAATACCTTCAGTGAAAACAAAAGCAGTATAAGACCTGCTAAGAGGAATCTGCAAGTTCTACTGTTTTGACTGCTGTACATCCCCTCAGCCAACAGATGGGTCAGTCTGTTGTCCCTTGCAGAAACACAAATGCAAGTAGCATGGCCAGAACTGGTTCTCTTGCCAGTGCCATTCTCGTACACTGAAAGACAACAGTGCCTGACAACTGCCCCTGTCTGTAAGGTGATTTAGAGAGCCCTGACTCAGTCCACTTTAAACCTCTTTTTGACCAGTAAGAATGGGACCTGGCAAGGAGTGTGGACAGGAGGGCACCACACACAAGTGGAACAGCACTTGGTCATTTATTACTAGCTTTTCATCCACCTAGAATACGGACATTCCTGCTGAAAGTGTACTTTACTCTCTTTCATTTCATAGTTGATTTTAAAACAAAAAAATGTTATTCTCGGAAAAAAGGAAAGGATAAAATCTGCTATCTTTAGCTGTAAATCCTACCGTGAATGTCTCTCTATGTAGTATGAGATTTCAGAAGAGATGGAAGCAGTATTCAGAGCACGTAGACAGGCAGCAGATCTGGGCCATACCACCTCAGGCTGGTGGACTCCTGCTGTGGTCCCATTCGGTGCAAATCCTGTTACGAAGTACAACATATAAAATATATATGGGACCTTGTAAAGCCATCTACAGAAAATAGACCAATGTATTAAGGTCATATTTCGAAAGTTAATCGATAGCTTTAAAATGTGATCCCTTTACTATAAAAGGAATCAAAGCTTTCTCCTGTAAAAAGTTTCATAAATGTTGACATCTAAACTGAGGAAGGAGGGAAGCAGGCATATAGAAATTTCCTCTTTTTTTCTGTCTTTGTGGGAAGAACAGTATTTTTGTCTTTAGGTAGCTTATTGCAGGAGACTCTAAAAAATATGTTAAAACAATGTATTCCTTACTCAACAATCATTTTATGTGAGAGACATTTTATATTTAGATTGCACATGAATTGAATAGCTTGTTTTTCAGGCGCTTTACTTTCAACACAATTGTTTGATTCTGTTAGCTGCAGTACTACAGTTAGTTGCGGAAGTGGTATGTGTAAATCATATAGCCATAGTTGTGAAAAGTAAAGCTCTTAAGGCAAACTAAATGACTTAATTCCTCTTAATCACCAATGAATATATAGATTTATTGTGTCTTGGAGTGACATTTTTCTGTCTTGTGAGCAGTAATGTCAGAGTTGCAATAATAATTTCTGTTTGATTTCTACTTCAGTTTCATCAACATCTGTGAAGCATTTTTTATGTTTGTCCAGTTATTTCTTCAGTAAAGGTGCCTGTAGATTCGTGTAGACTAGGAGTCCATCCTTTGACACATCCTTTGCTTTTTCTCAGTTGGTCAAATGAGATCAAGCTGATCAGTTTCTTCTTCTTCCTCTTCTTCCTCTTCTTCCTCTTCCTCTTCTTTCTCTTCTTTCTCTTCTTCTTCTTCTTCCTCTTCTTCAAATTATCAACCATATTTCCCCATTGTAATTTAACCCAGAAAGGACATTGCTGCACGTGTTCACAATCAAATGTCATAATGCTTATCTTCACTTCTGTTTCCCAGTATATACATGCCCATACAGCTGTCCTGCAGTAGTATACGACCACAAGTGTAATACTGAATGGTGAATGTGGAAGGTGACCTTAGAGACTTTTGTAAACTCTGTTGTCAGGAAAGCCACTAAACCTGCTTTCATTGTCACTTATCCATGACATCCAGCTCAGACTAGCAACCATCCTTGCTGTTCTAGCCTTAGCCAGGCTTACCTAGGCCATGCCCAATAATTACCCCCCCAGTGCAAGGGAAAGAAGCCTTTCAGATGCCAGTGGTGTGGCTTTACATGCCAGAAATTCTCATGGGTTGGTTCTTCACTTTACTGAGGGGTTCTCTTTGCAGAGCTTTACAGGGCCATTCAGAGATGTCAGAACTGTGTGAGGGAGCTGTCCTGTGTGTCAGAAACACTTCTCTGCTGTGCCCATGTTGTCGCTTTTGTGAGGCTGTCCACCCAGTACACCAAACAAGGAATTTTGTGATCTTACCTGTCAATCTCATCCATATGGGCTATTTTTGTCTTGGTACTCTGCCTAAATTTGCACTATATAAAATTCATTTTGTTCTGCCATATTCTCTTCATTTTTATGGTATATAACCTTTCTTTTTGCCTTTCACTCTTTAAATTTCTGTTAACTTTTCTCTCCTTAGTCACTGCTTAGCTAAGCTATGCATATTTAATTCTTTTCATCCTTCCTCATAAATCAGTCCCTCGGGCCCCAAAATCATTTGTGGTAGTTTCTTTTGAACTGCTCCAATTTGACTGTCTAGAATTGAATGCAGTATTCCAGATAAGTTGCCTTTCTGCAGAATGGAGGCAGGCCTGTTTCCAATCCTCTCGCTATTTGAAAACTGAAATGGCAGTCTCTTGATGTGCACGGAACAGTGACCAAAGGCCTACATGTTAGTCATGCTGAAGAGTTTTTGTTAGCTTCACTGTGTGGTAGACTACTTTTCCATCTGCTTTTACTTTACAATCATCTCTGTAAATTATTAGATTGCATGTAGAACCACAGTTCACTTGGCATAGGATTTCCTTTCTTGTGTGCTTGCCAGTCCTTATGGCTCGGTCTGTGGACCACTGTTTCCTTTTTGACTTTTAACTCTCTATGATATATGATATTCAATATCCTCTTTGTCTTGATTCACATATTCCTTTACTAACTTTTATATATGCAGGCTTTTGCAAATTTTGATTTATGTGTTTTTCTTCTATGTTTTCTGTTAATTCTCATATGCTGTATGACTCTTGAGCCCTGGCGTATTTCCTGACTAAATAGTGATATCTGAGAATGTCTGTGATGAAAGAACTGCCACAGGTTTTGAAACAATCTGATTTTTGTTTCTTTATTCAAGCAGTTGGTTGTTACTGCTGCTGCTCAACTTTTTCAGCATCTTTGAGGTGTAGCAACTGTAATTTTGGCTTCCTCTCACTGTGCATCAATGTGTTAATTCACTCTCCTAAACTGCAGATTTACAAGTATTAGCAAGAGTCTTAGTGTTTTTCACTGCTTGTTGTGGTAAGTGCCTGTGTAACAAACATTTTATATTATACTGTGATGGCAGGAAGAACCTTCCAGTGCATCTCTTGCCAGGTGCACATCCTCCCCTGCTCTGTATCCTGTATCTGACAATGTGGGCTAGAGATCAGTGTATTACATCTCCACTTAACACACTGTAAGGGAATAACTATTATCTTCAAAGCTTAATTGTCGCTTCACAAGTCTTGTATTGCAGCCAAATAAAGACAGCTAGGTCTGTGCAAGGACTAGAAGAAGCTATTTTTCTCCCTAGAGGACTTCTCATCTATTCCTTCTTATCTTTTTTAATGGTCATTTGGCAAGCCCAGATCTTCTTCATTCTCATTCTACCTTCTGATTTGGAATTTCTTGAGTATTACTTGCTGTTGGTGTGATTTACAGCAATTTAGATCATTCAAATATGACCAAATATTCTGATGCTATTTCCTCACAGGCATTGCAAGTGAAAAGCATTAACTAGTATTTTATATTATTCTAACAAATATACATTGTTTGCTTCTGAAAATGACAAATAAAAAGTGACATTAATTCATAGATCCCAAAGTTATAAGGGTTAGCTCAAACAGCCAATTTGTTTTTTCTTCTAAGTTGTCTATATAGATATATATTAAAAAATGTGTTAGTGCATTCAGTGTTAATCAGATGACTGTTGTTTTCTGATTGCTTTAAATTATTCCTTCAGATCCTGACATAGGAACTTGGACTATTTCTTTTTAAAAAAAAAAAGCTGCTTTATCACTAAGCTTTGGGAAAAACAAGCATATTTTGCTTTGATCTTCCTAAGGAAACAAAGTCTTTGTGATTATGTTACTTGTGTGTGTGCATCTTCTAGCTTTTCTCCCCATGATAATTTCCAAACCCGTTACCCAGTTGCAGGAAAATGTTTAAAAACCAGGTTAATCATGACACAATTTATTCAAACAAGTGAGTACTACGTTGTCTAGTAATGTTATACAACTATTTCATTACTGTTAGAAATTATAATGTGGCTTTTCTACTATATGGATGTCAGGTTTAGCTTAAAAACCATTATGTTTTGTCACAGAAGGTACCAAGTCATGTCAAATATCTTGCAAGGAAATTTAAGCATGCTCCAAGTAAGCTTCTTCTTCTTGGTGTGCTGGTTTCAGCTGAGGTAATTTTCTTCACAGTGTCTAGTACGGGGCTCTGCTTTGGATTTGTGCTGAACAGCGGGTTAATAATGCAGAGGTGGTTTTTTTATTGCTGAGCAGGGCTTACAGAGATCCAAGGCCTTTTCTGCTTTTGTACAACCACGCTGGGGAGGAAGTTGTTGGTGCATGGGAGGTTGGGAGGAGACACAGCCAGGACAGGTGACCCCAACTGACCAAAGGGATATTCCAGACCACAGGACATCATGCCCAGTATAGAAAGTAGGGAAGAAGAAGGAGGAAGGGGGGATGTTTGGAGGGATGACATTTGTCTTCCCAAGTAACCATTACATGTGATGGGTCCCTACTCTCCTGGAGATGGCTGAACACCCGCCTGCCCCTGGGAAGCAGTGAATTAATTCCTTGTTTTGCTTTGCTTGTGTGTGCAGCTTTAGCTTTCCGTATTAAACAGTCTGTATCTCAACCCATGAGCTCTCTTTTACCCTTCCGATTCCCTCCCTGATCCTGCTGGTGGGGCAGTGAGTGAGCGGCTGTGTGGGGCTTGGTGGCCGGGGTGAAACCATGGCACTTGGGTGAAATGCAATGCCATACACACTTTGCACCACTTACCTTGCTGCAAGCAAAAGAAAGATAAGGTGGCAGTGGGAAAAGCTGCAGAGGGTGTGTCTACACTTCACAAACAATGAAGGAAAGACATTGGACCTCTGATGTTTTACAGCATTGTTATTTAGCTCACTGGATCATTTTTGAAGTGTCACTACTAGTCCTCTCTATTGCAAAGGCTATGGATGGTATCTAGAGATCTCTCCCAATAGACAGGGCAGATAAGCACCCCCACATTGTGTGTTCTATCCCCTGTGCAATCCTCCATCTATTTCAAAAGGCTTTGTAGCCTGCAATACTGTTCCCTGCCTGCGTAAACCCTATACTTATGTATACCATATACCTGCCTACGTATACCCTATAGTATGTATACTGTATACTTACTAGAACATATATAAACACCTTTGTGTTTATTGTGTTTATATTGTAAAATACCTTTCTCCTATGTTGCATTGCAGTCTTCACTTTAGACACTGTGGAATTTAAAAGCCACAAGAAAAGATAATTATATCTTAGAGCACAAGAGCATAGCATAATTAAAGGAGAACTAGGACTATGTTCTGTGGTGTCTAGATGTGTTTCATTTTTTCTGCTTGAACCTTCACTAGTGAACATGGGCTGGTATACAACATTTAACTGACAAGTTTTTTTTTTCCTTCTCTTTTTCTCTTTTTCTTTTTTTCTTTTTTTCTGTTTCTCCTTTTTTTTTTTTCTTTTCTTGGCCAGGGAATACTCATATCCTAAGTTTCATGGCTGATTGCTCAAAAGACTTACTTAAAGTCCAAAAGAGTAGTGTTTCAACCTATTGTCTGAATAGTCATTATTTGAAGATGCTACAATAAAGCCCTGAATCCGCCTTGAGCACAGACTTTTGTCTTCAAAAAGCTCATCTGGGATATTCTATGAGATGAATGGGTTAACGTGTTTTACTCATATCTGAGACTGTGCAGTCTTTCTACTTGGAAACTCCAGTGCTCCAGAGCAGACAATGGTGTCTTAGTTTTTTTCACGAAAGGTTCTGATGTTTGCAGGAGAAATTGCCTGAAGTATGCTGGGGTTTGTGACTGCACATTTGTCTCATCCTCCAAGGGAGTACAGAAGGATGATGGCAGTAGAGAGGAGATGGAGATAGCAGCTTTACCAAAATAAACAGTATGAGCTTGACCAGATTGTATATGTTCATTTCACTTGCCTTCCTGTAGTTTCTGGATGTGATCCACAGATGAGGACTACTGCTCTGGGATATATGGACTTTCCTTCAGACCATTCATACTTGTGAATTCCCTGTGCATCAAAAACAGACAAAAGAAAATGATTTTTTTTGTTTCTAAAAAATGGGAAGAACCCATGCATATCTATTTGAAACCTGTGTTATATTACACTGGAGGCTAACGCACAGGCAAGCAGTTTGGCTGCATTTGTTGAATAAGCTGGCATACAGTTAATGAATTTTACCTAGAACATAAAATCTCCATATGTCACAGACTGCTACACGGCATAAATCACAAATGACAGTGCAGAGCCCTCTGTTATATTTAATTAGGTATTATTCAGACTGTCTTCTATCACTACAATGGCAAGATCCCAAACTGGTTGATTCTTTGATTTAAATATAATAAATTTTTAGAAAATGCCACTGTAACTTCACTGAATTGCTGATAGATAGATAATAGAGTCTATTAGGAAGCCTGTAGAGTTGATAAATAGCATCTGATAAGTAACTTTTCCTTGGAATCAAGCTGAAAATTGATTGCAGTTCCTACTTACCAGTCTAGTCACATCAAAAGGCTCTTAAAGAGCAGCATACAGGAGTAGGGTTTTATAAGAGGATGGTTGCTTGAATGTGCTCAGGATTGCTCTTCAGCAAAGACAGAATTGGGTGTTAAGCAGAAATTGAGGAAGCTTTGTGTATTGTGTCATTTAAGAGCCCTAACTTTCTAATTATATCTAAAAGAAGCTCTGTGGAGCCAAGAATAGGAGAAGCACATCAGCTCCTTTACTGCAACATAATTTATTCTCAGAGGACTTGGCATTAATTGAATTCTTTACATTCTTTACAAGGTAAATAGTTTACATTTATACTGCTCCCTCATGCTTTTGGGGTGGGAAGGGGAACCACGAAAAAAGAAAAAGGACAAAGTCCATTGCTACAGTGAGCAGATCTGTACTGACCTGATGGAAGCCTTTCAGCTGTGGAAGTCAGGCTGTGGTTACAAGCACCACGCTTCACTCACAGCTTAATAAATGTAATGGAGAGGCTGTTCAAATGGTAAGTAATTTTCCCTGTGCCGAACAAAGGATTTTCAAATCCACGTATTTTGATGCTGACCTTAATGTTTCAATTTGAGCTAGATTTAAACTAAGCTAGCCTTTTCTGTGGCTATTCTTAGCCACATTTCTTCTTGAAACTGTAAAATCAGTAGAAAATACATAATAACTTTTGATTCCTGAAGAGAGCACCTGTAAAAAATGCATTGATCTGTGACTCAGACACTAATTCAGTTACACTGTATTTGTAAGTGATTTGTAATACTGAAATCAGTATTTGTATCACTGATTTCATATGGAATTCAGCTTCTTAAATACTAATAAATTGCTATTTCTAATTCAATTTAAATAATAAATTTAAATAATATCCATTGTTGGTAGAAGAAAATCATCCTGTATAGTATTGTCATTATGTATAAGAGCAAAGTGCATTACTGAAAGGGCCAGTGCTTTAATTTCTGGTCTGACTTCTGTTTGCAAACATGGAGTGCACATTAATGTAGCTTTTTGACTGTTTGAAGCTGCCCTGATTTACACCATCCATGTATCTGAATCTGTAAGTGCCAAAGCACTTGCTGCTCATCGCATGCCTTTCCCACATATCTTTGTTAGTACTGTGGTTATGGTTAGCTAGCCAGCTTTAGAACTGTTGTGCTGTCTTTATGAAAAAAGTGCCTTTTTAAATTTGTTGAATGAATGCTAATCTATTTAAGCATTTATTGAAGTTGTTGAAATTTTGAAATATTTTATCTTTCTGCAATTCAGGACAATTTCAGTTATCTAAATTATAATGTAGATGTTTCATTGCAGTTGTGAAAAGGGGCTGATATCACATCTTTGGCAAGAATAGACCAAGATAGGAGCTAAGGGTCAAAGGATCCAAACTAAACTAAATCCGACAGTGTATACGTTGGAGTATTTTTTACCCTTTTTCCTTTAATTAAATTAAACTACTTAAAGGCTATTGTTTTGGTAGCAGTGTCAAGCAGATACATTCTCGGAATCTCAGATTACCATTTTTCCAGGTACTTTAAACCCTCTGCATTTTGTTTCAATGCTATAAAGACCATAGTCTTACAAATACACAGAACTTGAAATATTCATTGTTTAAAATATCATAAAAATCAGCATGTTTGCATAAATAAAGGTAAGCATGTCTCTTACTATTTTGAAAATTGTAATTTTAAGCATTATGCACCATCATTCCGTGCCACCTTATTTGAGATGCTCGCTGCATTAAGCAATGTCAGCATTTTGATTGTGTGCTTGTCTTTAATGAAAAGTCACATGCAAAGTCAAAATACAATAGGTCTGAGCAGAGAGGTGAGCCTGTGTGAACATGTATGTAGGCATTCAGCTTCACATTCTGGAAATGCCTCCTGACATATGACCCAGATTAGACAGGGTAATGTAATGTGAATTACCATCTGAGGTGCATTTTTTAGGATGACTAGTCTCCCAATTGAAATGCCAGAGCAAGTGACTAAAGTTAATTGTCATAAATAAAGCCATAAGAAGCAGCATAAGGGAAAGCGGTATCAATATGGTTTCTGAAAAGAGGTATGACAAAAATGTTCCTGCATACTGTAAAGTTACTTGAGCTCAAATCACCTGCAGGAGATGGAAGAACATTTCTGTAACAATCACATTCTTCCTCTCTGTTTATGTCCCATCATCCTTCCTGTGCTCTTCATTTCGTTCAGGAGCTAGTGCTTGTAGTGTCACAAAATATTCCTTCTCTCATCTTCACAGTGAGAACCAGTGACAATTCAAAGCAAACCGTTGCTCTTTAGTCAGAAATCTCTTGTTTGTACAGGCACGATCAAAACTGTAATTTGTCTTGTGATGCAGAAGTCATGCTCTCTGATTGTGAGTAAATTGCTACAATTTTATGAACATGTTGTTTTAAAACAACGATTCTTCTCTTTCTTGTGGTTCATGGTGGATCCAGTCAGTGAAGCATCCTTGAAACATTTTTTCTTTTATTTCTTTCTGTTGGTTACAGTGGTAATGACTTCCTTTGTCCTGTACTAGTTAGTAATCAATGCAATATGGTAAAAGTTTCTCTGCTTTTGATATTTCAATGTTTTATAGAGGTTTTTATATTGTGTGCTTATACAGAAGATGCAGACCTTAAAACTATATACATACTGACAATCATGTTTATTCTAGTTGTTTTTGTCCGGAACATCCCATTAAATGAATGATAACCTGGTAAACCTTTCCAGCTTTTTCATGGGTGACACTGCCAATGTGTTCTCCAGTGCAGTATACTATGACCATCACAGTGACCTTATTGAATCCCTGCACATCAGTGTAATTTGTCATTCACTGAGGCAAGAACCGCGTGAAATAATCTTCAAATCTGGTATTTTATGTCATGAGATATAAACTCTTAAGCAAATAGATTCAGAAGGCAACCTTTTTCCCTACCCACAAATCTTTCCTCCTGTTACCATACTGCCTCCTGACCAGCACAATCAAAACCAGCTCTGGTTGGAATCAAGTTTTCCATCATCTTCTGCTATTTGAATGGGGCTCATACAGTGTTCTTGTACCAATTCAGTGTTGCAGTTTGTGCCAGTTTTCCCATATATGGAGAAGGAAAGGATGGACAGATCTGCTGCACATATTACCTTTTTAGGAGGCTCTAACAGCTTTGCTTTTGAGTCTGACTGAGTTGTCATTCTCTAAGCAGGAACTGTTTACATCCACCTAATAAAGTTATGGATTTTAGCGACTGTTTTTTCCAGGAGGGTTTCTGTTGCTGCTGTTGGCATGCTCACTTAGGACAGAGTAGTTGGCATAGTTCGAATGGGAGAGCATAATCCTGAGGATTGGGTTGACAGAAACTTTGGGCAGTTCAAGAGGGAAAGTGCATGTTTTCAAGCCTGAGGCAAACTAACCCCATACCTCAGTACAGGCTGGGAACTGACTGACTTGAGCTGCAATCCTGCTGAAGAGTGTGCAGGGGACACAAAGTGGAATGGAAGCCAGCCCAATGCGCTGATAATAAATCAGGCAAACCACACAGTGGGCTATGTTCAGAGGAGTTTGGCCAGTGGATAGAAGGAACTTACTGTCTGCTGCTACTTGGGGCTAGTGAAACTGCACCTGCAAATATGTGTTTAGTTTTGGTCCCTGCAGTGTGAGATGGACATTGAGGCAATAGAATGAGAACAATGGAAGGCTACCGCAGTCAGATACTGACCTCATCTGGGACGTATCAGGTTCCAGATGTGCTGAGAATGCCATCTGCAATTCATTACTTCTCAGCTGAGACCAGTGCCCCAAAGGATCAAGAGTCCTTTTCTCAATCGGCCCGAATTGTTTTGACTGCGGCCACACGCTGGATACTGCTATGTGAGACCAGTTCTGGTAGTCAAGCACTGTTCTTCACAGACCAAACAGACAAACACTTGTACAGGCTGAAAGTCATCCCAGGGGAGAGGCAGAGGACACTAAGCCAGGAACATCCTTCCTGAAACTGGAATCTGCCTGTGAGAGCATCTTTTCTGTGCTGTGTTTGATCAAGACACTAAGCTGATTTGTTTGATTTCTTGCCTTGGATGAGGAGAGCAATGTGATGGCAAAGATGTCCTACAGCTTGCATCAGTCTCACTTGTGATATGGCAGTGAGCACTACCAGTTCCTCAGAACAGAGACTGCACATGAGCTAAGCTCATGAGGAAAAGCAAAGATACCATTAAACTCTTTGGTTATCAAACAGTGCAGATTTACAGCTATGACTAGGACAGCAGCCACAATTCTCAGCTTCAGCTGAGTTTTCAAAATATAAACATCAAGTTCAGTTGCAGCCATCCTGTTGGAACACAAGTGCGTGGCTGCTCCTTCTTCCCTTCATACAGGAGAAGGAATGAGCAGAGCAGAGGTGGGCTCCCAGCTGCAGGCAAACGTGGTTTAACACAGTGAGCTGGTTTTCCCTCTGTGGCTGTGAGCCTTGCTGGCAGGCACTATAGCCATATTTAGAAGTGTTAGGATATAAGCTTAGGGTGTTACAAGCCAAAAGGCCTGTGTAGGCTAAAGGCTTGGCTACTGAAATATTTTACACACAGCAGAACACTTCTAATAGAAAAGATTTGAAGTTTGCTTATTCCACAGTCCTATCATGAGAGAAAGAAGATGCAGTTGCAAACTGCCTCAGGCTGAGGATGGTCTGAGTGTAGTTCTTCTATGGGATTGAATGCTCTGAACACTAGGATTGAAGCCAGGAATAAAGTTACATCTTCTGCAGCATTACAGAGCTACCCTTTCATTTCCTTGTGTCTTCCAACAAGGAAATAAAAGAAATAAAACATATAATTTTTGCTATGAAATGAAACATATCATTTAATGTCAAGTGGAAAATTTTGTTTTATACAGCAGGAGTTGTTGGCTTTGACATGCCAGAAGAAAGGGTTTGTGTTTTGGCTTAATGCAAGCCAATACTTGTCTCCAATTTTTAGTTTGACAACTCATGTTCTTCTAACTAGAAGGGCATGCTAAGAAAGGAACAGAAATTACAGGGGGAGAATAGCCTATGTTAAAAGTAAGTGACTGAATTGTAATTGACCTGTAGAATTGTATTCTGTGTCTGCTTCTGTCACAGATTTTCCCAACAAGACACTCTGGGCACTTTTTGGATAAATGTGTGCTCCTCAGTTTTGGGAAGTCTTGTTTGAGACTTTGGCTTGTAATTTATAGCAAATACATATAATATCTAATAGAATATGTAATATGTAATATATTATTTGTATTATCTTCAATTTATGAAATAATGTAACAAATAATTCAGAAAAAAATATATAATGTTATACATAGAATCTATAGAGCGACTGGCATGCAGACCTAAGACTATTATTTTGATAATATTTTATTATGGAATTGTGATACATAATAGTTTATAGAATATTATGCCTTTAAAGCAAACCAGAACACCTTAAGAAAAGAACCTAAAATTCTTGAATGGGACACCCCAAATTAGTGATTTAAAAAGAAGATAATTGTTTTTCAGTTCCTTTGTAAAGAACACAGATAAGAATGCTCTGTTGTCCTTTTTTCAAATGAAAATAAATAAATATTTGTGATGTTTTTATGTGCTGTGGTGATGTGAGCTTTACAAAATCCTGTCAGGAGATTGTTAATTATGCCTTCAGAGCAGGGTTTGAATGGTATTCAGTAGATTAAATATGCGTCAAACAACAAGGAGAAAAACAAAGTGGTAATTTAGTCAGCACTACTCAGGTGTGCCCTGAATGAGATGGGGATCCTTTGATGATGTAACTAAACAAAACAGGTAGACAATATAAGGTCTAATTAAAGTTGCACAGTAATGCTTAATTTTGGTATTTCTTAACTTCCCAAGGTGAATTGAGTCTTCATTTCCTTCAAGAGGTCTTCCTTCAAACTATGGAGAGAAAACCTCCCTCATCTGGGCTGCTGTCAGTCCTTAGATATTACAAATTTTAGCACTTAGCCCCCATATGAAGGAAATTCATAGATGTAAAGTAGAACATGAGAATCAGAAGTGATGGGGTGGTCTGTAGCCGTCGCTGTGAGCGGCACTAACAGCGAGGAATGACATGACAAGTTCAGGAGAAATAATAACCCATTTGATTAATTATAAATCAGTTTATATAACTTGGGTCGCCAGCATGCCATAAGGTGATTGGTCACCGACCATCCGCCTCCCGTACCGGTTGGCTGAAACCTTTCAGAGTATTTTTCCCAGACAATTTTAGAGCAATACTACACAACAACTGCAGGTGCAAGATAGAGAAAGTTTGCTTACAAAACTGTAGCACTGTTTTTCATAGTTTATGTGAGAAACAGAGCTCTGACAGAGTGCTGCAGAAAGCTGGAAAATTTCTCTGCTAACACTTCTCAGTGTTCACATGTAGCCACAACATCAAAAGGCCTTAGTGCAGGTGAGTGGGCACATTTTTGATGGATGTGGATTCACCTTCAAGGACTTGGGCAATAAAATTATCTGATAATCCACTACCCTCCTTTTGTAACATAACAGTCTCTTGGAAAGTAATTAGCAGCACTCAGTCTCCTATGGTCTTTGCTCTCAGTGGAAAAAAGAACATACTTGGAAAGAACATTAGTGTTATTGCAATGTCAATAAAAATACCATATTTAATGGTAAAAACAAAAGAGGAATCTGACTTCAAGGTAGTGCTGGGAATGTTAGGAATAACTGATTCAACTGATTCACATTTGTGATTGGTTTCTGCATGAAGGTTTCAGTATCTGACGGTTTCATTAGAAGGATCAATTTTGATGGCTCTATACAACAAAAAAAATTTAAAAATAGATAAAAGTTATACATGTGGTTAGGAATCTGAAATTACTTTGATGTTTTTAAGAGATAGTTGCCTGAGTGCCCACTGCATGCTAATGAACTCATTAAAATTATGATATGATGATTTTTCTTCTCACTGAATACAGGAATTTGCCAACCTAAAACAAGATGAAAATGAATAAAAAAGAAGCACGGGCATCAAACTAGCATTACTCTTCATAGTAGTTTCTTGTTTGTAAGCAAATGCGAGCCACTTGAATTGAAGTATTTAGGTATTTTGCCCATCACACATTTGAACTTTTGGACTTCTTTCTATTCACATTTGTTCACATGAACTTAGCCAGCTTTTTAAAAATGCATCAGTGATTTACTGGAATGAGTTATATGTTGTTTTCAAAAAGTAAATGATAACAACATAGACTCTCTATAGTCAGTCTTGGTCAAGTAGGAGGAGCTCACATGATGGACTTGCACATGGTTAGAACAACAAAATAGTTGGTGGAGGTTTCATGGCACATTTGAAAGCATGATCTAAATTTGCTTGCCTTTAATTTCTTCCAGGCTGTTTCCAGCTATGTAATGTTTTTCGGACCCATGAGATGGAAATTGAGCAGTGCTTGCTGGAGTCCCTCCCCCTCGGCCAGCGGCAGCGGCTGGTCAAGCGGATGCGCTGTGACCAAATAAAAGCATATTATGAACGAGAAAAAGCTTTCCAGAAACGGGAGGGCTATGGGAAGAAGCTGAAACATGGAAAGAATCAACGAGTTCGTTTTAATCTTGCCGATATGATACAGGATGCAATCATACGTCATGATGATAAAGAAGGTACTTATTAATGTTGTACAATACTTTCCTTTGTACAGTCAAAGTCCCAGGGGAAAAGCATTCTTGTTCTGCTCACCTGTCTTTAGGTAAAATACAAAATATTAATCACAAAATGATTGTCTCAATACAATATGCAGGCATGTATTGTATACATGTTACAGCTTGTTACTGAAATGACTAAGGTGTGGAGAATAAACCCTCAGAAACCTCATGAATGTATTTTGAGATTAATATAAACTAATATCTTTCAAAACCAGTAAAGACTATGATTCTGTGATCATGTATGGTCTCTTACATACCTACATGAACCATAGAATTTAACACAAGTTACTTTGAAAATTAGGTTCTCATTTTTAGCCAAAATCTGGAATAAGGAATGCTGCTGTTAGTGACACTGGAGTGTCTAGAGCAAGGAGATGGTGTTGACCCATAGTCACACCAGACAGAAGGCCACCTTTCTGTTTGTGAAATGATGTTTATGTCCTTTTGAAATACGTAACCACACTTTAGGGTTCTGTTTTTAGTTTCCTGGCATTGTCTGAATCAGTTTCCTGGCATTGTCTGAATCCCTGGTGCAGCTGATAGTAACCTGAGGAATTTGTAATTTACTCCTCAGAAGTGAACCAAACCTTGCAGTGAGAGTCTTCCAAGTTTTAGAAGTCCCCAGAAATCCCCATAGTGTTGTGTGGTGGGGAGGGATATAAGAAAAGAACTGAAGCAGTGTTGTTGGCAACCCCTTTGCAAAAAGATTTTATGGCAGTTCTTTGTAATCACCTTAGCATAAAAAGGGGAGACTCTGAGACAGAGACACATCCTGCAAAGAAGTTGGCAAGTTTCTCCTAGTTTTTATCAGTTTTATTAGGTATGTCTTGTTTACTCACTCCTGAATCTTCATTTTATTGTGCGTTTGCTCTAACTATCATTGCTTATCACTAAGGTAGAGTCCTGCACATTTAGATCTTTAGAGGAAATTAATCAAAAAGCTCTTCTTTTCAAGTGAGTGCCCAGGGCATTATTTATAACTAAATTATAAATAAAATTCATTCCACTCTCCTAGAGTGTGTAGGAATGATAAAGGAAGATCTTCCTCCATGTTCCCATAGCTCCATCTTTCTTTAAAAGCTAAGCAGAATACTAGGTATGACTTTTAACATTCTGTAAAAATCAGATACTTGAGGCTATTTTTGACATTCACACTGAAGAAATGTAGGTTGTTTATTGCAGTGGTGGTAGGGCATCAACAGTGTTTTGTGTTGCCTATACTTGGCCTTGAGCTGTACCTGAATCAGAATATAAAGGTGAGCAAGTGCTGAGACTGAATAACATAAGCAGAAAGGGAAGATAACCTCAGGCAGAAGAAAGAAAAGTGGAGGAAAACCAGGAAGGGTGTCCTGCACTTGAAACAATAGGCCCCCAGAAGCAAGGAGCTCAAATAGCCCACAGATAACATAGTCCTGAATTTGTTGCCTGTGGTCCTTTCCCAGGACTATGGAAATGTGTGATTGTTGTCTTTAGGCAGTCTGGGGAACTGCAAGTGCCTATCTGATGTTTTTTAGCCAAATATTCCCAGGGCCTGTTTGCTTTGGGGTGAAAAATGCTATATTAAGAATGATTATCATAAAAAAAAAAAAAACAAAAAAACCAAACCAAACCAACAACAACAAAGTTGAAACTCACAGACATGAAAGCCACTTTCCTTCTACTGGTACTGAGTGGAACATCCAACCATGACTCTTTAGTGAATATACCTACGTTAGAATTTCTGTTCTAATTAGACATACTCTTTTGTAATAAATATCACATGAATTTACTGTGTTTGGTCTTGTTTTATGGAGTATGTAACATAGATCCCTTTCAGGCAAAACTGTACTGGAAGATGTGGTCTAGAAGTACAGCTAGTGCCCTGTTCTAGTTTGAAAACAAACCAGTGGGAGGCACCAAGCCAGAATAACAATTTAATAGGGAAATTAAAAAAAAAAAGGTAAAGGCAGAAAAAACAGTGGGTTAAACTGACAGAGTCAGGATACAACCTAACACCCTGTTGATCAGGGTGGCAATAGCAGTCCAATAAGATGGTGGCTGCAGTCCTCCTGAAGTGGTGCATGTGGCTCTGTTGAAGCGGTGATCCTGTAGAAGGGTCTGCTCTTCCTCAGAAGGTCCAATGGTGGCTATGTAGCTCCTGTCCTCTGGGAAATCCAGTGGAAAGGGTGTCTGTGATGTCCAGAGTCTCAGATTATATGCAGGATGGAATGCCTGGCTCCTCCCCCTGGGCGGAGCATCTCACAATGGGATGATGAGTCATGAGGCCAGGTGTTGATGGGCTCATTAACAGAAGACAGTCCGGGGGGAGTTATCTCTGAGTCGTGTGGCAGGGCATTGATGGGCCATTAGCAGAAAGATAGTCCAGAGGGAGGAGGCCTGGAAACACTGCCCCACCTCGTGTCAATAACTCATGAGAATGGTAATAGAATACACTGCAACCCAGGACATGCCCCAAAACAGTAATGAGTTTTCAATCCATTAAGACTCAGCTAGACACAGCCTGAAGTAATCCCACTGAAACAGGTATAGCTGGGGAAGTTGGGCTTTTGCTACCACCCATTTCTCTTGTCTATCTAATCATATTTTAAAATGTGCTCAGCAATCAACAGCATTCGATAGGTGTAAAAGACAGCTAAGAAAGGTGTTTTGCAGTTCTATTAATGAAATGCAAAAAAATGTAGCACAGAAAGTGAAAAGAGGGCACAATAGTACAGTGGGATAGAAGTAGTTGTCCAAGTGAAGTTCAGGGGTTCATTTTTTCTGGTGTATCACAAACTATATAGATTGGACAGCACATTCTGGAGTGGTGAGTTGTAGCTCTGGTTTGGTATGTGAGATAAATTGGATACCATTAATATATATATCAAGATGAATTTATAATGTGGCTGGTACAGAGACATTTCACAATTCAGTCTGGCCGGAGTTTCACTCTTACAAATTCATTGTCTTTGTTATTAATGAAAAATGTAATATGTCTTCTCCAAAATTACTATAGCAGCTGCTGCTGGGCACAAAATGCATTGCTATTGCTGCATGCTAATAGGAGTGATCATTAGTTTGCTCTAAAATTAATTCTGGAATGGGCTTTGAGAAATTTTTACTAGTGATCTGCTTTGTCTCAAATTTAGAAATGAAATATATGCTCATTTGATTTCTCAATAAGTTAAAAATTAGTGAAATGATGTATCTTTGCTCTTTTTGGAGACATTTGAAATTATTAACTATTTTTTTTGTTATTATTCATAACTGTTCTTTAGTATTTTATCTGACCCAGCGAGATTGAAGGGGAATCCTCCTTCTCTGTCTCCTTGCAGCATCCTCTAGTTTCTCTCTTTTAAAGCAATATGTTTTTACTCCTGTTGATGGGCCACATCCACCCACAATACAAGCAGTGAGCATTTTGGGAGATTCTGCAACTAATACTCTCAGTGTTGACATGTATAAGAAGCACAAGCTGATGAATAAGTGAGTCCACTGTTTTTTGACACTGATTTTGTACATCTTTACTGCTGGCAAGGGAATACCTCTAGTTAATTTTCCTATAAATCCTATGTATTTTTCTTCTGTGAGATGTTAAATCCCTGATAAAAATGGACAGCAGGAAATTTATCTTGCTGATGTGAGTCATATAAATGTACTGCAAAATGGGAGATGTAGCCAAGCAGGCTTCTGCATCCCATTCCTTCCCACTGTGGACTAGGCATGCTTGCACCTAAACATGGGATTACCATGTGGACTCAGATCTTCTCTGGTACACACAAGTCATACATCAGCAGTATTTGCTGAGCCTGCACATCAGCTGAGACTCATCTACAAGCAATTAGGAAATGAACTGAGCATTAAGGAAATAAACTGAGCGAGTCTCAGTCTGAGTTTCTGCTTCAAATACAAGGTAGTCAAATGCATCTTAGTGTTTGGGCCTCCAGAGAACAAGGGGTATGCATCCTTCCTGAGGCAATGGTGCAGTTATTGGCACTGACAGCAGTGAGAAACAGTGGCTGCTTTGAAAGACGTGATTTTTTGAACGTGAACTGATTGATAAGCTTGCTACAATGAAAACAGTAGCTAAAAGTGAAGGTGACAGTCCTGTACCTGAAATCCAACATGGGGGGAAACTAGAGGACTGGCTTTAGTTTCTATCATCTTTTGGTATATTCTGTAGCCTACCTTCTCAGTCATCCTGCAGCATTACTCAAAATGTAGGATTGTCAGAAAATCTTTGTGTGTAGTAAGTATATTTTGTTATAAAACCTCTAAATTGTAATGCAGTCATGTTGTGTGCCATAAAGTCTGCCGGCTGGCAGGTCGGGGTAGGTCAGGGTACAGAGTGCAGAGAGCCATCAGATTCAGTCGGGAGACAAAAGAGGTACTCCTGTGAAAATCAGCATTACAAAAGGCAAATGCAGATTCCCTAAACCCTATTTAAACCCATTTCATCCTTCTGATGAGCAATATGCTGATTCTGTGACAGTATTGTGATTCTAAATAGCAGCAATAACAGGGTGAGTGAGTGTTAGCATAATGCTGAGTCTCTAGTAATGATTCTTGGTCCTTTTGTAGTGACTCCCTGGTTCAGTCAGCCCTCCTCAACTCTCCTAGAGCTCCTTCCTAACCCTGCAGAGCTGCCAGTGTGACCCTTCGCCTTTAGAGATAGATCGCTAGGATGTGGTGGCTGGGGACAGCCTTACACTCCCTTCTTTCACCAGGGTATGTCAGGAAAAGGTGATTTAAAAAGCAGATGATACCAGTATCCTACTTGTCCTGCAGTGTTCACTGCCGGGGAGGTCTCCCAGGACTGGGTCCTAGCCCAAGCTGATTGACTGTGGAGCAGTTTCATAGTGCGGAAAACAGGAATCCTGTCTCACATCCCCTCCTGTGGTGCCAGTATCTCTGGGTGTGTGAAAGATGTAATATTGTGAGGTTGGTAGTATCATGATATTTGAAAGGGTAATGGAAGGCTTTAGTATTATAAGTTATTTTAATGACCACTGTATAATGTACAATGTTATGATAAATTTCAGTTACATTAATTAAAAGGGTGTGTAAGTAAGCATAAAAGGGGTTACAGGTGCTGAACTGTAATTTACATCTGAACAACTCTGGGCTATAAAGAGGGCTCGGGGAGGGGAAACAAAATCTATTCAAAAGAAGGATGTATCTTTAGTTTAAGGCGGCAGATTAGCTTTCAATAGTTAGGAGAATGTGTCAGAGATGTTATAATGATCCTTCCTATTCATGGAAAAAAGAAATAATCTGCAACAGAAAACTGAGGCTGAAACTGAGCTGAACTAAACCAGGTTTTTATTATTTCCTTGCATAGTTTTCAAATCTACTAACTGACTTCTTATTTTTGCATCTTATTACATTAGGCTTACTAATGCTTTACTGTCCTTTTTCCAGTAGAAAAAGTTCACACACAGGATATCCTGGAAAACAGTGGATTGCACTGGCTGTGTCTGGCAAACGTATCAGGGCAAACTTACTGATCCTCAACAAACAGGTTTAACATTGCCAGCAGTCTTTTTAAAAAGCTGGAAGAAGCAGGGTGTGGGCAGTAGTGACAGCTTTGTGAGTGCAAGGCTCCGTTATGTGAAACCTCTTGTCAGGCAACAGTGTGCAACACAGACTTCTTAGCAAACACCTTTGGAATTAAGAAGAATGGGGATATATTCAGGTAGCCTGTCTGCTGTTGGGATTCTGACTTTCAGCCTACCTTTTTACATGTTCGATGGTACCTCCTCAAACTGATCGCAGGCAGCTTTTCTGGTTTTTGCCTATTGCACATGCTGGGATGAACGGTTAGAAAGCAAGGCTCCAAGCATGGCAATGCCTGGCTTTTAAAATTCACCAATGCCTTCGATGAGGATTGCATTGCTGTGTGTCAGAAGTTTAGAGGCATCTTTGCTACCAGAAGAGACTGAAAGAGAAAAGAATGTTTACTAAAGACAGAGAATTTTAGTAATAGAAAAGTTTTACCGAAACACAAAGTAATAAAACACATAATTATGCTTAATGTTTAGGAAAGAGGTGAAAAACAGATGTAACAATAAATCTCTCAAGTTAGGTTCTTATCATTAAGGCAGAGTTTCCTTAAATTAGGCAAAAATAACTCCATCTTGAGTTTAAAAAAAAGGTGACTCTGGAAAAGACAAGGATCTCTGTGTGAAAGTTCAGATTAATCTTCTGTGCCATCCCAAATTATCATAATCCACTCTTGTTTGCTTCCACCTTTAAAAATCTTCCTGCCTTGTTTCTTATGATTAATATTTAATATCACCTTCTTTCATTCCATTCTCCTCCCAAAGGTACTTAAATTAGCATTTCTTTTGTATACTGTCTGTCACAGCTACAGCCTTCGGATGAGGCAGGGCTAAAATAATAATAATGAATAATAACAAATAGGAATAAATGAGGAAAATTATATGCATGGTATATTTATATATATTTTTTATATATATATATATACATATATATATAGACACACACACATTTGTTATACATATGTTACACCAAGGGCATAAAGGCCAGAAGTATAAATACTGTTGGTGAATCAGAATTTGGTTGTGTGGTCTGAGTAATTTTTCCCCGTTTTCAATGCACTCTTGATTTCTCTTGATTTTACACTTGCTTTCGGGAAACCTCACTTTTAGCAGTTATTCCAACCCTGAGAAGGATAAAATGGCCCAGAAGGTAGAGACACATTTCAAACCAGGGCAAGGCTTCAAACCTATAGATTCAGCATGGTTGTTAACTTTCTTTGGCTCCATGTGTGCTGAATTCAGCAACACAGGGCATCTTTTTGTTATGATGCAGGGAAACATAATGCCTTTAGTTATTGGGTAACAGATGTTTAGTAATTAAAGCAGCCCATTTCAAAGGCTATCATAAAATCACAGGGAGATGAAATTTGAATACATTTGAATTCCTACAGGATTCCATATGTGCTTTTTGTCCATGTGTTTACGTTTTTAGTAATTTGGTAAAGCTGAGAACTGGATAGTAAATGATTTGTTGTTGATGAAAGTATGTATGATTCCTAATATAGAATGCTTATTTATTTGGAAAAAGTAAGGCTCACAGAAGAAGGTATGACATGTCAAAAAGTGAAGAATAGATTTGAAAGTGTAGATTTAATCATCCCTTTTGTTGTCCACACAGACTATCTAACCACAGGAGTGCTTCTGCTCCATGACTACTTTTCTCTTAGCCATGAAATTTTCCTAGTTTGTTTCAGCTGCAGTTTGTGTCTCTGCACAAGCCCAGAACTACGTTGGTTTGAACAGCTATCCTCCACCTGTAACAAGTAGGGAAATAAAGCAAAGCATCCCTCTATTTTGGGTCCCCCTGAGTAGGGAGATTCACACCAAGTGTAATTTATCTGTCTTTTGATCAAATGGAGTTATGGGGTCCTCATTAGGTTTTGCCTGTGGACTGCTTTGAAAGACATTTTTTGTCTGTGCATTTCTCTGTCCCACTGACTCTTCTGTCCCCTTCTGTCCACACACCACAACTATCTCAGCAGTGTCCAGCCTGGCATGGCTTTCTCCTGGGGAAGGGGCCTGAGAGACAAATTGAATCTAGCTGGTCTTGCTCACAGTATAGTAAACTGTAGGAAGTTGAATGAATAGTGAACTGTTGTACAAAAATCTCAGTGCTATCCGTATGTCTGCCACTAACTCTGTTTTGAAAACAGCAGTATGTACTGGACTATTTGCAGTCCTGTTTCACATGCTTAAGCTCTGAATAAATAAAAACTGAGATACGTGTTTGAACTTCGTGATTCCTATTTGGTGGCTTGGGGCGTCTGTAAGTTCACCCTGAAGGATTTGTTGATCAACTCTCTAAAAGCATGCCTTTTTCTTACTGATACAGAATTCCTAGAAGCTCAGCTTTTGGATTTTTCTTTGAATCTCAGATTTCTAAAATGTAAGAACAGAGTTGCTTGTTTTCTATGCAGGTAAGCCCATTCTTGAACTTTAATCCCACATATCCAAACAAAACCACATTTTATTAACTAGAAATCGTAAATGTTGCTTCAATTACAAGTGTAAAACATAATATTTTTAAGGGAACCTTTGTGAAAACTCACATTTTCCTAAATGTTTTTTTTTATTTACTTCTGAACGCATTTTCAAAATTCTTAAATATTTATTTTGGTGGACTATGATATACAGCTTTTCTGCAATTGGAAAAGTCAGTGTGTAAATTATTCATGACTTTTAATCAGTCTTATTCAAAAGGCTTTTGCAAACTAAAATGTCAAGAAAAATTATTTAGAAGACCATTACCTCTAAACAAGAATCCAGCTTTTTAAGAGTGCAATCTGGTCTGAACAGATAGACATATATCTATTCTTTTTTATTTCATTTTAAACCTATTAAGCTTATTTATAGTTCCACGTTCATGGTTTTTTTTTTTCCATAAGACCTTCCTTTACATTTAATAATATAAAGTTTCCCACTCAAGCTTGTGTTGTGGTTTAACCCAACGCATGGCCAGCAGCCAAGCTCCATGCAGCCGCTCGCTCACTCCCCCACCAGCAGGATCAGGCAGAGAATTGGAAGAGTAGAAGAAAACTTGTGGGCTGAGATAAAGACAGTTTAATAGGGAAAGCAAATGCCACACACACAAGCAGCAAAAAACAAGGAATTAATTCACTGCTTCCCATGGGCAGGCGGGTGTTCAGCCATCTCTAGGAGAGTAGGGACCCATCACATGTAATGGTGACTTGTGAAGACAAACTCCAACACTCTAAATGTACACCCTTCCTCCTTCTTCCCCCTCTTTTTATATACTGAGCATGGCGTGCTATGGTCTGGAATATCCCTTTGGTCAGTTGAGGTCACCTGTCCTGGCTGTGTCTCCTCCCAACCTCCCATGCACCATCTTCCTCCCCAGCGTGGTTGTATGAAAAGCAGAAAAGGCCTTGGCTCTGTGTGTTGTAAGCGCTATGGTGTCATCTAGCAAGCTGCAGCTTTCCCGGAGAGCTCAGCCGAGGCTCCTAGGACAGGGCAGAATTTCTCTGCCCTTCCACAGTCCACATTGGAGGGCTCGGCACTTTTGCTCCAGCCAGCTGTCAGCCTTACAAACACAGCGACGACAAAGGAGGTGAGAAGGTCTCTCCATGGGGGTATTAGAAGATGTTTAATCGTTGCATCTGGTCCATGCAGCCCCCCAAGGTAGAAAGAGACCTCGTGGCCAGGGAGCAGGGCCTTTTTCCCCAGGACTCAGGGGCGGTACAAGGGCAGAGCTGGAGTACGGGAACCAACAGGGAGAGCCCGAGGGAGTGGCCAGGGCTAGGGGCAGGGGGAAAGGTGGGGCAACAAGGTAAACTGAATCCCACATCTGTGCAAGGCCTGCTCAGCAATAACAAAAACATCTTTATATTATTGACCCTGTGTTCAGCACAAATCCAAAACATGGCCCCCTAACAGCCACTGTGAAGAAAATTATCTCTACCCCAGCTGAAACCAGCACACCATGCTCCGGCATGCGAGTATGAAGTATGAAGAAACACAAGGACTAATCAGTCACAAATTCACTGTCATGCCGATAAAGGTTCGTTAAGCCATTAGCAATCTACAAATTGGCACCTGGCATTCTTCCTATTCATTTGAAAGGGGATCCCCAGTGGGATGCACGACGATAAATTGGCAGCAATCAGAAGCCTATTCTCTCTGTGAAAGGTGGTATCCACTGAGTAGCAGGTACTGCTGACATTCTCTGGTTATTGTTATAAGTCACTCACTACAAAAAATATTGCTATAATGGCAGAAGATCCTAGTCTATTCTTGTGAAATGAAAAGAGAACAAGAATAGAATATTTTCTACGCAATTTGCTTTTGATTTCCTCTCCCATGTAATTATTGTGCTTCATATTGATTTCCAATAATATTTCAGTACAAAGGAGAAACTTTTCTGTATATATCTTTCAATATCACTTACTTTAAAATGTCTTCATTTCAATCACAAATTACACTGATAGAAATTAAGGTGGGGAACTACAGAAATCAATAGAGAATAACCTTTTCTTGTTTTTGGTTTTTTTTTTTTCTTTTTTACAAGCAAACCTTTATAGCAATAATACAGTTCTTTAAAATAAATCCTTAAAAATGTTCTCAATTTTTAAATTTAACTTTAGAATAATTTTTCTACCAGAGCATACTCTTAAATTGCTACACTGGAGCATAAAATAAAATAATATAAAATGGAATACTTAATCATAACACTGGGAAAAGACCTTATTCTGAAATCTTGCAACATACAGACTTTATGACTATCAAATTAGTTGCCAGTTTAAGAACATTTCTTCAAAACTTCTGAAGAGTGGAGTTGGTTTGGAGGTTTTGTGGAGTGGGGATAACTAAGTGGAGTATCTTTCTCTAGAACCACTGAAGGCCTAACTAAATTAATATAATCAGAGCCACTAAATGCAGAAAATTATTTTTTTAATTGCTAAGTCGTACCTCTTTAGAGTTTTTTTTTGTTATTCTTCTCTTTTTTAATGAAAGTCTGTGCCAGATTCTGCACCCGTGATGGGGCAACTCTGGTTGTGAGTAGAGCCTGAGGAATGAGAGGCTGCAGAGCAGTGCTGTGGGAAGGCAGGTGGGGGTCTGGTCAATAGCAAGTTGAACCTGAGTCAGCAGTGCCCTGGCAGCCAGGAGGACCAACCCTGTCCTGGGGGGCATCAGGCACAGCATCGCCAGCCGGGCAAGGGAGGGGATTGTCCTGCTCTGCTCTGCACTGGGGAGGCCTCACCTCGAGTGCTGGGGGCAGCTTTGGGTGCCACAATACAAGGAAAGTATTGAACCTTTAGAAAGTAGACACTGGCCTGGGGAATACCCGAAGGGGCACAGCGTCCTTCCTGCACTCGCCCATGGGTGTGGGCAGCTGCAGCTCTCGCAGGCTGGCTCCTCAGCTCTGGGAGCAAACCCCAAGTAAAGATGACAGAAGTGTCGGTGGAGGCAAAGAAGAGGGAGAGGTTCTTTGTATAGATTCCACAGGCAAGGTTCGTTCAATGCACAGGTGAAAAGTCCAGGGACAAAGAGCAGTTTGAGGGTAGGGTCCAGGGCTGTTATACTCCATGGATTAGGGGTGGAGAGAAGGGAACCAACCAATTGGATAGCACAAAATGGGATGGGCTAACAGAGAAGTATCCAATGGGGATAACTTGGAGGAGGGGCATATAACAATGAACCAATAGGGCACTGAACTGGGAAGAACTTTCTAGAACGAATGCATAGTCAAATGGAGGAACACATATATATAAGCATATACATAAAATTGGGTGGGAATACACAAACCAGTCAGTATCGAACATGTAGCTTATGAGCACAAGGGACTGTGGGAACTCACCTTGATCTTGGGGAATGTGCTATGCCTCGGTGCCTGTCCACTAGGACTTAGGTTCCTCGCTGGTCATTGTGGCCACAGCCACATGCACCACAAGATTGAGTGTCCAAAGGAGGCCACAGAGATGGCAAAGGGTCTTAAGGAGAAGCCGTGTGAAGAGAGCCTGAGGTCACTTGGTCTGTTCAGCCTTGAGAAGAGGAGACTGAGGGGAATCCCACTGCAGTCTGCAGCTTCCTTGTGAGGGGAAGAGGAGGGGCAGGCACTGATCTCTTATCTGTGGTGACCAGTGACAGGACATGAGGGAATGGTCTGAAGCTGTGTCAAGGGAGGTTTAGGCTGGATATCAGGAAAAGATTTTTCACCCAGAGGGTGGTTGGGCACTGGAACAGGCTCCTCAGGGAAGTGGTCACAGCACCAAGCCTGACAGAGTTCAAGAAGCACTTGGACAATGCTCTCGGGTACGTGGTGTGACACTTGGCGTGTCCTGTGCAGGGCTGGGAGTTGGACTCAGTGATCCTTGTGGATCCTTTCCAACTCAGCATATTCTGTGATTCTTTCTTTCTGTTTGAATCCTAGTACCTTTCCCAGTAAAAATGCAAATACATCTGAGAAAGAAACAGGTTTATTTATATAGTGCCTAGGGGTTTTACTTCCTCAGTACAAATTCAAAACACAAAGTATATATACTGCTTATTATTCCAGTCATCTTTCTATCCTCTGAGACATGAGTTGGAGGATTCTTTTTTCTCAGTGCACTGAGGTATCATCTTAACTCAGTCTGTAAGGCTTTTTAGTTGTTAAAACTTTTCACACTTCAAATTGACAGTGAACAAACTCTATAGCTATGATAGAAATTAGAAGAAAGCATATATGGCATAATGTACAGGAAACTGATTCTTCTCGATTATTGTTAATTGCGGCCTTTACAGTAACAGGCTGTTACAGTGGAGGAACTGAAGGTTGCAAGAACACAATCAATAAATCTAAGGGAATGGCTAATTTAGCTTGTGTTTCTAGGTGAATTGCATCCAAGAATGGAGGTGGAAATGTGAGTAGTTAAGGTGAAATTCAAAATATTTCTGAATGTCCTCCTTTGAACAAGGGTTTTAAGCATATGCAAAAGGTTCAAGGTAGAATTCAGTCGGCCTGGAACCACATACTGCTTTCTTACTATATTTCTTTCTGATGACTCTCTAGTACAATGCAGTGTGTACATGACATTGAAGTAGCACAGCCATTTTACAAGACAACAAGGTGGTTAGAACGTGTCACACTGTGCACTTTTTAGGGTTTTGATTACATTTGGGCTCAAAAGACAAACACAACAACTGTAGCACTAAATCCTTGAGTTAGGGTCTGTGCTCCAGATTTTAGCAATCACAGCTATTGCTGACATAAAATGGTAGTTTTTTTCCAGACTTCCACATTTTCCCATTGACAGTACAGAAAATATGCCTTGAAGTGTTCTTAAAGCTGGAAGTATCTGTGTGAAATTTGAACTGCTGCTTTGTTTCTTAGTCTACTAACGGGACATCCTATAAGAGGTTACTATCTTACTATCAAACCTTTCAATAATGGTCATCTGAACTTCACTGGTTTCTATACAAGATGAACATTAGACTTCTTTTGCTTTCAAGCCTCTCCCTAAAATTCCTGTGGATCACACATTTAGAATTGTACAAGTTGGACAGAGGGGGACAGATGTAAAGTCCAAATATATACAGTTCTGATGTTTCTGGATTAGTCCTTATCTCTTTTTCTTAATTTAGGCACTTCTAGTGTGGAGTTCTCTCTGGCTTCTCCCTGTTTTATCAGATTTATGTACCAGCTACCTGTCAGATGTACTGTTTGAGCAAATGAGAACGTGTGGCATTGGTTATCACTGGGGAAGTTTGAGGCTCTGTAGTTGTATCTCATCACTGCAGCCCAAACCTACCATGGGGCTCCACATGGACATGGACTGTGACTCAGAAGTGAGAGCGCCTCTTCTGTCAGGTGCTGTGGGTTGCTCCTTCCCCTTGCTGACATCAAGATTGAATTCATAGAGTTAAAAGAGCGGCCTGGCTAGAAAGACCTTAGAAGGTCCAGTAGTCTAATATCATGCTGACTTTGTAGAGGAATACTGATGGGTATTGAACTAAGGCAGTTTTTATTATTGTAGTGCAAGAGCACACTAAACAAAGCAGAGGAATTCCTGTGGAGAACAACTGATAATTCTACTTCAAAGCCAAATTAAACCATCAGCTTGTATGTCAGACTTTTGCTTTCCATAAGCTATAAAACACAGGTGATTATACCAGGTACTATGTGAGTGTAATTTTGGCCTCTCCATGCTGGCCTATAACTCCAGTTCACACTGTGGCAATCCATACCTATAAAAAATTAAACATAAATCCAAATTTGCTTTGTGTTGGTTTTGTGCTGGTTGCTCCAGTTTTGGCATAATAATTTGGCTATTCTAGTGCCTGACTGGTATCAGAGAAGAGGCGTCAGAGGGTCTGTCATACATTGCATCCTATGTCGCCCAGATCCTCAAACGCTTCGCTGGTAACCCCGTGCAGGTTCAGCTTACATAGGATTGGTGTGTAGATTTAGCTGTCTGTAAGCTTGGTGATATTTAATGCAAAACTGTTTGTGCTTCAAGTTTGTCTCTTTGGTTGTGCATTTCTTTCAGATGATAAGTCTGTCATTTCAGTCCCCTGTGTCCCTGTATTGTTCATTTCAAATACTGAACTTTGAAATCA
Organism: Struthidea cinerea; assembly: GCA_013397865.1. Lineage (NCBI taxonomy): Eukaryota > Metazoa > Chordata > Aves > Passeriformes > Corcoracidae > Struthidea > Struthidea cinerea. Next base: position 261,257 of record VZTI01002865.1, on the reverse strand, counting down.
AGTGAAGTCTACATTGCTGCAATCTTCAGCTGCCCAAGTCTGACAGCATTATCTCAAAGCAGATACATGGAGATGTTTTCCTTTCCATATTCTGAAGTGGTTTAAGAAGGTGTGAGTCGCAGTTTCCAAGTCTGATAGCTCTTTCCTTCCATGCTGGCTTTATACACATGATCTGTTCTTTTCTACTTCTTTCTTCTGGGGTGATAATGTGTTCATTGCTTATCTTTCAATTTTTTTTTGTTGTTGACATGCTGGTGGTGGTGGTGGTGGTTGTTGCTGTAACTGATGTGGGAAAATGAAGGTGTTAACCAGAATGCACTGAAGTTGCAAGCATCCAGAAACAGCTGTAGGATACAAGTGAGTGGAAGCATTAGGATATGAGTGAGTGGAAGTGGGATGATTTCCAGGAGGCTGCGCCTGTGCAGTCAGAGCAGCCCTGACTGAAAGAGATTATGTCCCATGTCTGGACCTGTCTGTGGGCAATTTGCTCTCTTTGCTGGACCTCCAGGCCACCCATCGGTTATCAGGGAGACTAATAAATATTCCAGAATGTATTAAGACAAATTTAGTTAAAACAAGACCCTTATTAGTGTCATTAGGACACTTAACAGTTGTCTTTTGGTTGCACCTTTGTTGTAGTCACTGCTGACAAAAGATTCCTTGTGTGCACAAAGAATACACAGCAGGCAAGTGTGAAAGTTAGTATTTGGGCCCCCTCATCAGAAATGAACAAAGCTTAAAAAAGTTGTGTTTTATTATGAAATGTGACCAGTTTGCCCTTTGCCAAGTGTGAAAGAATTCCTTGCAGATTGGGAGTTTGGGAGCCAACATGTGAGAGAAGTTCGAGATGTAACTGTCAGACCCTTCAAATCATGGAAAGATGTGAAAACCAACTCAAGAATGAAAAAAGACTTGGAGACCAGTGGGTATAAACTGCTTGGAGTACCATTAGGGAAAATACAATTCATTTCAAGAATGCAGAAATTCAGCCAAATCAGATTTTGGAAAACAAGTTATAAGAAATGAAAACATCTTTGAGCTAGGTGCACAGGCATAGTTATTTTCTTTGAAGACTTGTGGCAACTAACCAGTATGTGAAAATGTTCATATTTATTTTATGTAGTGCACAGGTTAATAGAAGGACTTGGTAACCAGCATGTTGCAACCAGTGCAGTAAGTGCTGCACGGAATTGTAAGGTAATACTTGAAGAGTTTACCCAAACTGAAACATTCGTGCAGCACACACACTTTTTATATTCCTATTTATATGGGAGACTCATGTGACAGGACCCCATAGGCTGCTTTCCCATGATGATCATGACTATTTGAACAGTACAGATAATCTCTCCAGACCGCTTGTATCAGTTTCTCAGTCACGAATTCTTAGCAGAGTAGGAGGGGCTTCACACTTCTGCCTCTCCAGAAGCTCAGTTTTCTGGATGTGTCTCTCTGTGGTGATTCCATCCCTGAGTCGACAAGGAAAATAAAACGCTATTCCATCACCTCCAACAGGAGGTGTAATGCTGTCCATCTGTCTAAGGAGTCATAAGTCTTTGCAAACTTGACAAATTGTGTTAGGAAAAAAACAAAAGAAATTGAGAGGTGAGGGTGTGCATTGTGAAGTGGAAAAGAACCATTAAGAAGTTTAATATGTTATTCTCAGCTGGTTTTGGCAAACCATAAAAGACTGTGACTGAATGCAGATACTGTTGAAAAATGTGTGACATGAATACAGCAAGATCCAAGTTATCCCTGTCTGTTTTCAAACTCTGTAAAAGTGAAGAGGGGAATGATTTCATTTGTGCAGGGGGTTTCTCCATGCCTCTTCACATCTCTTGACCGTCTCTGAGACGTCTGACAGAGGGTGCTGGTATCAGTAGTCTGAAGTGTGTTGATAGTTTGGGGTTTACCATCCATCAGGATGTGTCTCAACTGGAAAATATTTCACAGCACACTAGTTTTAATGTGCTGTAAAATGGCATATATAGATAAATAGGATTTTAGTCAGAAAAACCGAATTATGTGGACATTCAAAATGCCAAGGTAGAACAGCAGAGACTTGTCTCTGCTCCCATGAAATCTATGGAAGTGTGGGACTGGCAATCGTTCTGGACGTGATAGTTTGTTCAAATTTAATTAAATACAGGTAAGTGCTGTAAGGGCACCATGAGGGCCAGCTGCTCCCAGCTGCTGTGTGGGCACATGGGAGCATGGGGGCCACCCCAGGGCAGCTGGACAGGGCCTGGCAAGCAGGGCCTGTCCCACTGCCCCAGCTGGATGTTATGTCAATGCTATATTTTCTAATTCAGAAAATGTCATTCATTATTTTATGATGCTGTTCCTACCACCGTTTTTGCTGCAGGCTCTTTGTATCAGATTTAGCAGTTCTGTGGCTGCAGAGTAAGTCAGTTCAGCAAACTGATCCAAAAGAAAGTACACCACCCTCTAGAATCAACAGCAAAATTCTGTGTCATCTCTCCAAACCAATTCTCCTTCCTGTTGCACAGCTGATGGGGCTGATGCAGAGGAAGAAAGGAAACATTCAGGTGTCTTGGAGCCACTGACTTGATTTTAAAAGTAAGCTAAAATTGAGGCTGCCATTGGTTGTTCTTCTTTCTGTCTGGCTCTGCTTCTGTCCTATGCTTTTGTCCTCCCATCCTTATGCTCATCTTGGAGAGAGGCAGGAACATGAACCATCTGGAAACTGCCTTTCATGAGGTTGGTCTTCAGCTGGTTTAACTCTCCATCCCAGCTCATGGCAGGGTGACGTGTGGCACTGCTATGCAAGGATGAGGGCAGGAGTGTGGGAATGAATACATGAACAAGAGGGAAGCAGCTCTGGTTTTGACAATGTAAACTGTCACAGAACACATGCTGGGAAAGGTGGTGCCTGAGCCACATATGTCAAGTGGTGAGATATTCCTGGGACTACACATTTTCCTCATAGTTTTGGTCACTCATCTGCCACATACACAACTATTTTGGATAAATGCATCGGTCAGTAATGCCCCTAGTTTGTTCTATGCTCCCTGCTTTAAGTTTGCTTCCTTGTGCACTGCACACCCTGGGAGTTCCAGGAGAAACACAGAACCTGACAGCCAGTGGTGTACAGCTGGTAATTAGTACCATTTAGCAGCTGCTGGGCAGGATAGCAGTCTGTTATCCTTGAAGATCTCTAACTTAAATCGTAAGGAGTTGCTTACAAGGCTTCTAAACCAGCTGGCATAAACTTGCTCTGCAGGTTGTAGGAGTTAAAGAGGGACTGAGTCCTGTTTCATAAGGAATATAAGTCAGCAGTAATTTGATTTATGCCAATTAAGTAGCATTGGCATAGGATCAACATAAATGTTGGTGAAACAGAGGGGGTGTACAGTCTGTTCAGATGAAAATTCATGTTGTATGCAAATTCCATAACTGTTACAATTAGGGAAAAGCGTGGGTATGACAATGGTTTTCAAATTAAGGTACTGACCAAAGAGTGAGTTATTTTGCTGATGTGTGTTTTAGTGTTTATCATTTAATGACTATAGGACTGGAAATTTGCAAATTCTGAAATAAATTTAACTTATTTATTAAATGCTGTAAGATCTGAAGTTTTTATTCAATTCTACAAACATTTGAATGTACAATGAGGTGTTTCTGTAGCTGAAAAGTTGGCCTAAAAATTATACTGGTAATTTAAAGAGATTTCCATAATATCTCTAAGGTGAACCTAGTGGGTTGTGAGCTTTTGTGATATTTGCCTGTAGCCTGATGATAAAGTTCTTGCCAGTTTTAGTCACCTTTGTCAGGAAGTCCAGGAGAAGCCATACATGGGAGACAGATAAAATCGTGTAAAAAATGAAATAGATGACCTAAATGCTAAGATATTTCATGCCTTTTTTTTTTTTTTTTTTAACCTTGAAATAAATAAATCTCATTAACTAGCTGGAAGTGAAAGTTTTAAGAAAAACTATATTTAAGTTTGCTGTATGATCAACTACTTTCCCCTAAGGTTAATTTTAGAGTGTTAAACTTCCAGTAAGTGTTACAAAGCTTTATTTTTATTGTAATTTTATCTCACTAACAGACCTTCTGGATCCAGTCAGGTCTGTGCTACCAGTTTTTGTTGACACAGCTATTTTGTCCTCGGAAGTAGCTATGCTGGCAAAACCCTGGCTGTGATGATAGACCCAATATTTTTAGCTAAGCATGTGTTATTTTGTTTGGTGGTGTTGCAGGATTTTACCAACAGCTCTGTTATATACACAGGTCATAGGTGCAGTGAGATAAAATCACAGCTTTGTTGGCCACTAAGACAGACCTTACTGAAATAGTTCTCTCCCTCTGGCCTGGCCAAAGCTCTAAATGGAGGCAAAACCAGGGGTCACCTCCATTGCTTTTTGATCCTCGGCGTGCCCCTTACAGCAATGACTTTGGGCCACAGAACTGAATGCCTACTCCCAGTCCTCTCAAAACTACTGCGATTTGCACCACTGTTTTTCCACATCATTCTAGATATTGTCAGTGCATGCATTTGCAAGTAAATGATGTAAATTAGTTTTTTTTTATTTGAAAGGGTAACTGTAAAGCAGAGCGGAATTGGTCATCATGAACTGAAAAAGAAAGAAAATAAGACTTTAGGAATGACAGTTCTAAAAAAAAAGAAAAAAAAAGACAGCAAGAGAAATCAGATAATTCAGATAATAAGTAGCTAGGCAAGGTGACCCAATAACTACTAAATCTTGTTACTTATAAATTATTTCAGAGTCTACACTGTTTTTCCATGTGAATATCTGTCATGTCAGGGTTGAAAACAGATGCTTTGCCTTCCACATCACAAGTTAACTCAGACGTGTCACGTTTGACTGCTGCCCATTGTCACTTTTGTGTGAGGAGATAGGTTAATTTTTCACTGTTTGGGCATTGTAAGAGGCACACATAAGGATTTTTTAGGCCATTGGGTTTGTGGACTTAATATTTTCCAGTGGAGACACACACTGCATTATATTTAATGGATATAGAAATGAAAGAGGGGAAATTTGCCTGAGAAAAAGTTAAAATTTAGCAGTTCTTGAATAACTGTAGCCCTAACTCATAAATTATTCTGGCTATGTCTACAATGATAGAAATGTCTGTCCCATGAGAGAACTGTGACTCTCCTCATGGATCTCGTTGGAGTTGGACTTAGTGACCGTGCGGCCCAGAGACACAACCATTATTTTCCATATGGAAAATGTTTTCCAGTTCAGGATACCTCAGATAACAGGAGGGTTGTGCCCTCAACCTCCAGAGGGATAGTGCATGGCAGGAAGCTGTCAGGGCCGGTGAGTGCCTGGGAATGGACACACAACGGTTGATGGCACAAGGCCTGGTAGGAAAACCAGCAGAGGACTAGGCAGAAAGCAAGGGACTTACCTTGTCCCATGCTTACCTGTGCTGCCTGAAGTTCGCTCCCACACTGGAGTGATCAAGCCCCTCAGCTGTTTCCAAGGCTGGGATCTGACTGATTTCTCCACAAAGAAAGTGTGGGAAAGAACCACCATGTATTTTGATCTTCCAGCATTAAAGCTGGGAGAGATGTTGAGCGGGGCTGTGGGACTACCTCTGTCAGTCTGTTTCATTGGAGGCTTGGTTAGTTTCTTTAAAGGTCATGTTGTGTTGAATGGAGCACAGAAATCAGCCTGAAATTTCACATCATGCTTTTAATTTCAGAAGAGAATCAATGACCCAGTTGCTTTCAGGTCATGGTACTAGGATTCCTGGCTACCTGGAAAAAATTATAAGCTGTGGGAACTCTGACAGGGAGGATGGAAACATCAGCCCTATCCTTATCAGTGCTCTGTTCAAACAGTGGGCAGTGTAGCTTGGGTGTGCAAGGTTAAGCTCTCAAATTCAACCAGTACAGAAAGAGTAATGTCCCTCTCTCCATTTCTGAAGTCTGTGAATGGCACGCTTATCTGTCCAAATGTGCACATTTTGTTTATGGTTTGTTGCCTTTAATCTTTGTGCAGAAAAGATGGGAATTTATTTCCAAGAGTTCTCCTGAAAATTAGGAGATCTGAACAAGTCTGACAGATGTTGCCAATGAACTCTGGAAATATTTCAGGTAAAAAGCAGTAGGATTACAAATCAGTTGTTTGCAAAGCCCATTAAGGGCATGAGTGGTCTGAACAGCCACTGATGAGCTTGCTCTGAAGGGAAGCCTGAGCTATTGCACCAGTGATAGTGTGGTAACAGTATTGCTGCAGTAAATGTCTTTGTTAGGTAAACAAGACACCTTAAAAGAATGATTAAATTACCAACACTGGTACTTGGATTTTAAAAATTAATTTTAAACTAGTCATAGCAAAGGCATGAGGTAAATATTTCTTCTAAGACTACGTTAACCAAACATTTTTGACATCCTGCATTATTTCATTTGCTGTTCTGTACTAGAGACTAGCATTCATCTGTTCCCACATGTAGCTGAGTTGTGTAGCAGGTTTCTCATAAACCTCTTTGGTACAAGCTGAAAAGTATGGAGTGACTGCTGAGGAATGAGAAAAGAGAACTAAAGACGTATGAAAGTGGAGAGAATTCTCAGTGATTAATCTGTACAGAGTTTAAGATGCCAGTGGTGGAGCAAATATCTGACTGTGAAGGAACTAATGGGCAAAATATGACACTTAACTGGTGGAAGTGGAAGGGATGGAAAGATGCTATTACACATCTTTCAGTATCACTTCTGCTGTGATTCAATTTCGTGGTCGGTTTATGCCCAAACTACTTTCAGCTATTGGTGGAAAGTGGTGGCTACACCATTCTCCCTATTCATACCTGTTACCCAGTGCCACATTCCCAGATTCTTGATCTCGTCGGGAAACTAATCTTTCCCATGTGCCAAGTGAGAAAGACATGCAACCTGAGGTAGGAGGAGAATATGATAATCCATTCCAGAATCAGCAGCATTTTAGCTGTGCTTCTGCAGCAGTAAGTCATGTTTATGCACATAATGAGCAAGTAAAGCCTTCCGGCTGGAGTTATTCCTGCTAAACTAAAGCGAACAAAAATAGATGTTAACAGGAACAAAGTTTACACTTGCTGGCTGCTATTCCCCAGAGGAACAGTTAATAGGAGCATACACTGGTACTCTACATACAGCGCAGTAGATGGCCAACTGTTAGGTTTTACGTATGTTCGGCACCTTTATTTTTGTCTGTTCTGTTACTACTAAAACTGAGTTTGCTGTGAATGCAACATTGCCCAGCTTCTAAGTTTGTGTTGCCATCAGTAGCAGATCCCTGGTGAGTTACTGATAGCCCTGGGCCCTCTGAATTCACATTTCAGGCTCTGCTGTGACTTCAGATCCTTTTCTCTGCAGCATACATAAGGTCATAGATAGCTCTATATTCCAGCATAGCTAGATTATGTTAAGCACAACACAGTGTAAGTGCTGCCATGTATATCAAAATTCTTAATGCATTATGCACCACAGTCACACAAAGCTAAACAGAACTAAAATGTGTTAGGTAATTGTCGCCTTGTCATCAGCCGGTTGCTATAACAACTAAAACAAAGCTCAAAGCAAGCCAAGACAAGCCCAGAAAAAGTAAAGCCTTACAGCCCTAGTTCCACAGGCAGAGTTTGTACAAGACCTGTGCCTGGTAACAGGCCCAGCAATAATGACTGTACTGCATTATAAGGCTATATAATAATTCATAATCTAGTCAATACAATCAATGGAAAGTGAAAAGGTATTCAGCTCTCTGGAATAATTTGGTTAAAATTATAACATCAAGCATACGTAAAAAGGTGTGTAGATTGTTATCTTTCTTTTCTGATGAGACTTCAATGCATCCAATGCTTTCTAAAACACCTTTATTAGATATGAAATTAGGTATGAAATTCTGTTCTAAGTAAATAATTTTTTTGTGTCAAATCTAAAAGATATCAGGGAATGGATGGACCTGTTTATATGCACACAGGAAGGGATTCAGAGTTTGCTGAAAGTTTTTTACTCTGGATTTTTGGGGTTTTTTTTTCATGTAAGTGTCAGCTTCCTGCCTTTAAGTCATTTTTCAGTCTCATCTTTCTTGTAAACTTTTCTTACATGAAAGATTGCAAGTAAAACAAGTTTTAAAAGAAAGTCTTGTGAAAGCTTCCTTAAAATTGCATTAATTAAGAGATATGTAGCATTTCTTGAATAGTTTTGTATTACTTTCTGTCCTCATTAGGGCAATTAATCCCAAATTACTAGCAGTAGCTAGTAGTTACTATCTAACTACTTCGAGGCAGTAGTTCTATCTAAGGGAAAATATGAACATAAAATGAAGATTTTCCTACTGACTAGTGAAGTCTTCAGTTAATGATCTAAGTGAGTTGCATAGTAGGAAGGCGGATTTTGTTTCCGTGATCTTCTTTTCTTGATACTCTTTTTTTTTATTGTGTTTTTCAGAGGGGATAAATTCAAGGAAAGAATAATTTTTTTAACTTGCTTTTAAATTCAGAGGAATGTAGCACATACTCCTGATTGAGGACACAGACTTTTGCCCAGCTGAAAGGAGAGTTTGCATATCTTGCTCTGGTAGTCTGTGTGACGTGAATTCCTGCAGCACTGATCAAGCTATGTGCAATAATGAGGGAAAATACACCAGACCAAAAAAAAGGAAAAAAAGCTACTGATCTTGTATCCACATTCCCTAATATTTTTGTATGTGACTCAATAATTTGTTTATGGTTGCAATTATTTAATATTCTACTTGAAGATCAGAGTTAACATATTAATTCTTTATGCTGTAATTACGGTCTGCATTTTTTCTGGGAGAAAAAAAAATCAAGGCAAACCCACTAATTCTTACGGATTTCAAACTTGGAAATAGGAATGGTCTGCCATTTTTTAGTTTCAACTGCAAGGATCTGCAAAATGGGTCTGGAAAGGCATTACTTTGTTTTGCATAGCTTCTCTATGAGAACCAAGTCTTTGGGGGGGTTGATGGGAGGAAGAGATCCAATAAATTGCCCATATTTTTTATACCTGAGTAGCCAGAGTTTCTTTCTGTCTCTTGGTTTCTATTTTAGGCTCCGGATGAAATTCTTGTGGAATACTGTTAGAAATGTAATTTCCCAACCCACTGACCTTCCCATGTGTCCTGCTCCTGCCAAAAGAGGAAGGTCTTCATCCGGTGTCTTTGCTTAGAAAGACTTATCCAAAAGCTGCTTTTGGTGATCCCAAAGCTCTTAATGATTGAGACCCAATGACCCAACAAGAAATTCCGCATTTTATTTTTGCTGGTGTTATTTTTATGCCATCAGAGTCAGTTCCCACATGCAGAGATAGACAGATGTAAAGGGTGTGTAAGTCCCTTTGTGAATGGGGGAAGGGAACAGCCTCCTTTGGGTAACTCCTTGCCTGTCTTATCCCATCTTATAGAAACACAGACTGAGGATGCTATTTCATTATCAGTCCTAGTCAATATAAGACTTCTGCCACCAACCCACGGTGTGCTTGCCCTGCTGCCACATGATATGTGCATCTTTTTTTCCTCTGGAAAACAGGATGGAGGAAAGGGAACACTTTGGAGTGTTAATTTCTTCAGGTGAAATCCTGATGGGATTGGGAGAACGAAATTATTTTCAGAGCCTTAAGAAATCTTCTGTGATATGGAAATAATATTTTCTGCCCTACTAAAGAAGTGGCATAACATAGAATCATTGGAAATATTAACTCTTGAGTTAAGGATCTAGTTGCATGCCTGTTTATGGAAGGAGGATTTATAATAAATCTTTACTCACTTTAAACCTGAGGTAGGAAGAGCACCTCCATATGTGGTAAGAAATTTAGGTATTTAAAAAAGGAAGGAACTTAGTTCTGAACCTCTGTTTTTAATGGTCTCTCTCTGGATGAGGACAAGTGTGTGTTCAGTATGAGATTTGTGGATCTGAGAGAGCAGAAAGGAATGGTTTGCTTTTTCTTGTTCATCCATTTCTCCCAAAGTTACGAAATTTTGTAAATATTTCTGTACCTTCCCACTGTGGTTCTGTGCTGTTCATCTTGCTTAGCAGATGTTGTACAGTTTCTTTTATTCTGTGTTACCTAATGCTCCAATTCTACTTCTGGTGGATATGCTGGGGATGATGGGGACTTCTAATAATAAATTTTAAAAATGGCTTTTACCAGAACATGTCTTTTGCAGTTACATAAATTAAATGAGGCAAAACCTTTGGTGTGGAGAAATAGGTAACATGGAACTATTCAAAAGTAAGAATTTATACAGTACTTTTGATTGATCTTTGATTGTCAAAGTTTAAAAAAGAGCAAAAGATTAAATGGATTTGCCTAACTATTGTAAATATTTGTCCATTTTAGCAGTGTGTTTCTGCTATACAATGTGTTTAGTGAAGGTGATACCAAGTGTTTCACTCTAATTTTACAGGCTTGCAACTTTTTAACCAAATATTCTTTCTCAGGAGAAATTTTTCAAGGGCACCTGGTCAAAAATAATTCAGCATATTCAGAAAACATTACTTCTATAAATTGACAATATTTGAAAAGAAAACTGACCCCTTTCAAGTAGTTTAAGTGTCTGAATGCCGTGAGAAGTTTATATGTACAATGAAAATGGAGTTGCAATATATTCTTGAGAAAAAAAAACACATGCAGAAAATGTACAGATAGGAAAGAGGTGGTGTTCGTGAGTCTCTTGACAAATTCACAGAAGAACCTTGAGACAAGTCTCTGGCCCTCCTGTAGGATAGACATCTCACTGGAACCCATTTCTGGGGTATTAACAACTTAAAATTTCTTTGCAGTTGTTTACACAAGTCCATGCAGGATCTTAACTAGGAATTAAGCTCAAGATTTCCAGATGATGGAGACAGAACCACCTGTGCTCCTACTCAGGCAACATTACTGGCAGTTATTCTCATGGAGAGAGGCCTTTTAAAAGAGTTCTTCATGCCAGTTTAATGAAGACAGGGTTGCAGTGCTGGTGTGGAGTCCCCTGGTACTGTCAGGCATTGCTACTGTGCAGTTCTGTTCAAGGAATGAACACCTTTTCCCTGAGTTAGTCAGCACTTTGATTCAGAGTGAAAAGGTTATAAAGGCAATAAAGACCATGGGGAAAAAAGTGCTGAATTTGCGCACTTGAGTGAGCACCAGTGTGATGGGTTGTAGTTTTGCTTGCACTTATAAGCCTGTTTTCATTTTAAAGGGGTTTGATACATGTAACTGGGAGTGGAGTTTGGCTCCAAATATAGTTTTAAAGATTATGCTGCATCAGTGATCTGACAATGCACTGGAAAGGTTAAATTGAGTGCAGGTCATTTAGCTTTGGTATGATGATTAATTTCAAGTTATATCAGTTGCAAATACTAGTTTCAAGTATTTACTGACAAATTCAATATATTGCATGGGAATTTTGCACAGTAAATAACACCAGTTAACTGTGATTTTGCTCCCAAATGAACTGATCAGGTGATTGTGACCTTGACACGGCGCTTTGCTCCAGCTCTCCCCTCCGCTCTCCTGTGTTCAAAACTGACAAGGTCACCTGTACACTTGAAAAGTCATTGATACTATTCATATTTACTGTTCATTACCAAAGGTCTTTTGCTTTACAGGCTTAGCTATTAAAATAGGTGAGATGGCAAATGCTGACATGATAGTTTTGCACTGTTATGTAAGAGGTTTGCATATATTATTAAATCCCCTAATGGAGATGATGAAGAATCAGCCTATTAACAGTTGAGAATTAGGTACACTGCTGGTGTATTAGATATATTAACTCTTGTTCCTCTTTTCTTTGATATTTCAGTGCTACGGCTGTTGAAGGATGGTGCTGACCCTCATATGCTTCTTTCCTCAGGAGGCTGCTTGCTCCATCTGGTAGGAGGGATTGAAGATTAGTGTTAGTGACTGTGGATAAATATGGTGGGATAGTGAGTAGCAGATTTGGCATATTAACAAAAAAGAAAGGCTTAGCAATGTTTTTTTTTTTTTTAACTACACTGAGCTCTGCCATGGCTATGATTGCATCCAGCAATGCTTTTTAAATAAATGGTCACTATCAAATTGCTTACAAAAGAATGGATCATGTCAGAGGAGTGGTAGCTAACAAAGGAGAATGAAATGTTTTATTTATAAATTATCTGTGCAGTAAGAAAGAACAAAGGAACTATACTAAATCATGTGTTTTTTTCATATAGGACCTGTGAAACTCTGATCCATATAATTTTGTGTTTGGTATCGAGCAATATTTCCTTTGTGCATATATTCTTGCGCCCGTTTCCTACATGTGGATAGTTAACACATTATTTGCATTTAGTTTATCATTATTTGCATAACAATTCAGATACGAGATGATAAAAGAAATACAATTTGTATATAATAACCAAAATAAAAACAAGAGGTAAGGACATGTGGAGGAAAGACTGCCAGGCAGACAGAAAATACCATAGGAGTAGAATTTTGGCATTGCTGAAACCAGTAGCAAAATTCATAATTAATTCCTACATCTTATGATCCTTTTCTTTGGTCTGTGATGCTTCAGTTGCAGACATGCTCTCTATTCAATGAGAAACTATTTTAAGACATTTGGTTCCAACTTTGTTGCACACTGTGGGTAAAAGAAATGCAACTGAGCAAAGTAACAAAAAGTCTGCTGGCAGAGTGTTTCATTTTAGAACACTTGGATTGAGTTTCTCATAGTGTGTATACAAAATAGATCAATTTATTGATGAAAAAGAGCCCCTGTAATATTACTGGACTCCAGCACACCTGTGACCATGCTCTTGCAATATACAGCATTTTTGTTATGTAATTAATCTGTGTTTTCCGTCTTCCATGGCCATGCTATTTACCAAGGATTTAGGAAACAGAGGCCAAGGTAAGGGGAGAGTGCAGTACTGATTTGGAAGAGAGAAATTTTAATTCTCTTTTCTCTCCTCCAACTATTTGCCTGCTGTAAAGGTGCTCAATCACTCTTTAAAAATGCAGTCCAAATGAGATGTTATATTTGGGATTCCCAAAACAGAGGCATCCCAAATCTTCCCCCGTGCCAAAAGCCCTAGAAGGCAATCTGTATCTTCAGTGTGGATGATTTGACATAAGTCTAAGGCATTTTACAGTAAAAGAAAGAAGAATTATTCTTCAGGGATTTTAGGTTGCTTTGTCTATTTTAGCTGATGCACACTTTTTAACTGCAGATAAAATCTGCAGCTGAACTGTGTCATTTTAGGTTTCGTGATCTGCATCACGCCCCATCACAATCAGTATCTCTCAACTGGTGCCTGCTGCTTCACAGGCACACATATGCTTCCAAAGGAGGGAAAGCTTCCTGCAGTAAGAAATTTGCAATAGAGAGCTGTGTGTAACCTACTGCCTCAGTTTAGTCAGAGTTACGTGTAAGTACTCATAATTCATTCACAGGAAGATGCTCATCCCAGTGGAGTTAGAGGCAAACCTGAATTCAATGAAATTGGGATTTGACCCTGATTTGGGACTACAGAGAGGAGAGGAGAATCATGATACAGGGAAACAGATAAGCAGAGTTTTTTTTCCAGCAAGAATTGAAACTAGTAATTTGGCATGCACCCGTGTTGTATTCTTAATTGTTAGTTTTACCACTGTGAAACTGCTTTGTCCAAAGGGGGCTTAGTATTTATTCTTTCCAGTTGTAGGCTAAATGTTTTTATGCCAGAATGAATGGCAAATCTATTTATCTTGACATTTTTCATAAAATCTGATTCATTATATAATTCTTTTTCCCTTTTCCATATCAGTTAAATTCCAAAATGTGATATAATTCTTAGAAAAAATCAAATGTGACACTTGATAAAGATTCTATCTCTGTAGAGAGTATCCCAATATCGAGGAATCTAGGGAAGATAGGGGAACTTCAGAGGTATTCATTGAACTCTCTTTAGGTTTCATGGGAGGAAAAGTACAATAAAAAGCGAGTACTTGCCTGAGCTGCCCATTCAGTGGGGAGCCCATGGTGTCATGCCAATTCACACAGGCAATCACCCAGCCCCGCCCTTATAACAAAGTGTATGTGTCACAGTTTTATTCTGGAACTTTAGCTGAGCTTGTCCAATTGTTTCATAAAATCTATTAAATAAGAATCAAGGAGCAGCAGCATATCTAAGGTGCAACTAATCACAAAAGGCTCTATGTCTGTTATTAATACAAAAAATGGCTCAGTGATACCCGCCATCTGTAGACCTTTTTTTTTTTTTACTTAACAATGCATTGAAAATGTGGTTGGTGTTAGATTATACTGATCTGTAATATAAAATGTCTTACCTCTGATTTGTTAAAATTTCGACATAGAACAGCTCAATTTAAGTTGTACTGATACGAGTGATACTGATGCAACAAAACAAAACTGTGTCGAGAGCTGCCAGATAAGTTACAAGCTAAAGGAAATACATCAGAGCTTAATTTCTGTTCTATAATTTAATGGTCAGTATATCTGGAAATCATTTAGGGCAGAACTGCTTTTTATCCTGGTAGAATTTGACATTCATCTTCTGGGTTATGTCTGTTTATGAATGCAGAGGTACATGCAGCTGCTGCATTCAGCTGAAGATCTCAGCTATGTCTTGACTTCACAGTTGAATCCAGTTACACACTTTTCTTTCTTCCCCATTTCCTTTAGTATCCTGTCTTCCAGGCCAGATTAAAATAAGTCTCTAAAGAGTTACTGAGATTGTGTGTAAGTCTAGAGTGAGGATCTTAACTGAGGTGCCCTGATTGTCTTTTAAGGTATTACCCATAACCTTATGCATAAAAAGTCACAAATGTGACAGAGGAGTAAGGTCAAAACAATGTCTAGGCCATTTTCTTCTTCTCTACTAAAATTTGTGACCATGACCAAGGTATAGAAACGTGCGCAGATACAATCATACACATGTGCATCCCTCCACCCCACAAAAACACCCTTAGTGTGCCGAATTAGTATTTAGTATTTATCTGGCAGAGAGGCTTGAACAGGAATCAGTATAGTTAGTGGATTGGAAATAGGAGTGGGGTATGAAGAGGGGTGTGTTATTGCTGTGAACTTCGTAAAAGGCAGAAATTCATGTATGTGTGGACATATATGTGTGGGTGTACATATACTTAGATACCACTACTCATGATGTGATCATGCACCGATGTCTGTGCACTGATTTGGAAGGACAATACTGAACAGAAAAAAGCCCCGTCCTTACTGTAGATTCAGCATATTTCATACAGGAAATAGGGGATTCTGTGAATCATGAACATGGAACTGGTAATCTCCATGCAATTATTTCTATAGATTCCTCAGCTGTTGTTCCCTGCAAACACAACAGCTTAACTACAGTGCGTCATCTGCCCAATTTAAATTGAATGTAATAAATTTAGCTGTACACTGAGGAAAACACCATCCCTAATCTGCTCTTTTTTCTTCTAGTGTGCTCGCTACGATAATGCATTTGCCGCAGAAATTCTAATTGACAGAGGAGTAAATGTAAATCATCAAGATGAGGATTTTTGGACATCAATGCATGTAGCCTGTGCCTGTGATAATCCTGATATCATCCTGCTACTGCTACTGGTAAGTAAAGCAATCCAGTGCATTGTGTGCTTGAAAAGGAGACAGAATGTAGTGCCCTCAGGTCTGAAACTGCTGTATGAATGTAACATATTGCTATTAATCATATCAGTGAAAACATATACTGTGTTTGGTTTTTTCTTGACTTTGCTTTGGTGCTCAGGATTTTAGAAGGCATTTTTAGGACTTCAATGAGAATAAATTGCAAACATCAATGTCAAGTATCTCCTATTTCTTCCCTGTGGTCAGGAGCTTATATCACTGGTAAGCACTCAGTCCCAAATGGGATATTCAGATAATTTCTTTTCTTTTCTCCTTGTCACTTTCTGTTAAGGGTTGAGTTCTCAGACAATCTTATAAAAACCTTCCTCTGAAAAGCAGATATTGGCTCACTTATACTCAGTATTCATAAAAAAGTGTTTGTGGACATGGTCAAAATGAGACAAATTTAATATTTATATAAACAACTTTGACTTTCTAATACTGAGTTTGCCCAATATATAATAGATATGGCATTCAGCCTTTGTAGAGAACAGTAGTGTGCCCAGGTGGCCAAGAGTGCCAATGGCATCCTGGCCTGTGTCAGCAACAGTGTGGTCAGCAGGACCAGGGCAGGGATTGTTGCCCTGTACTCAGCACTGGTGAGGCCGCACCTCAAATTCTGTGTTTAGGTTAAGGCCCCTCACTACAAGAAAGACATTGAGGATCTGGAGCAAGTCCAGGGAAGGGCAGCAGAGCTGAGGAAGGGTCTGGACCACAAGTCCTAATGAAAAGCAGCTGAAGGAGTTGGGATTGTTTAGGACAGAGAAGAAAAGGCTCAGAGAAAACCTGAAAGGAGGTTGTAGCAAGGCGGGGGTTGGCCTCTCCTGCCAGGTAGCAAGCAACAGGACAAGAGGAAATGGCCTCAAGTCACACCAGGGCAAGTTTAGGTGTGATATTAGGAAAAGCTTTCTGTGCTGAAAGAGTAGTCAGCACTGGAATAGGCTGCCCATAGAAGTGGCAGAGTCAACATCCCTGGAAGTATTTAAAAGGTGTGTAGATGTGTCAGATAGGGCCATGGTTTAGTGGTGGACTTGACAATGCTGAGTTAATGGTTGGACTAGATGATCTTAAATGTCCTTTCCAACCTAAATGATTCTCTGATTCTGTTTTGTGCTTCCATTCCTAGGAGCACGAACCTCTAGTTTTATGCAATGATATTAACACAGCTCTTTCTCTCAGTTCACATAATATTGCTCTTTAAAACAATAGTTCAGAAACAGTTCACAGTCTGACTTAAAGTTTTTTAATATTTTTGTATAATTTTTATATTTTCATTTTTTAAATAGGTCGTTGCAAGGTCAGCATTTCTTATCATACTTACAATTGTATTTCAATGTTACAAGTAAAGGGAAGGGACAGATATTTTTAGACTGTATACTTGATAATACATTTCATGAAACCTCTGTGGGAGATTATTTAGTCCATTCCCTCTGCTCAGATAAGAGCTTGTCCAGAACCAAATCTTCAAGGATGGAAAGTCCAGACTCACTGGGCAACTGGTACAGTTAAAAAAAAAAATCCACAAAAAAACCCAAAAAAAACCCAACAAAAAAACCCCAGACACCTGATTTTAAACATTGTCATTACTCTTCGCAAAGAAAGGATAAAATTTCCAGGTAATGTTTTATCTCTTGTATTACCTTGATCTGTCCTATGTAGATACCTCTGAAGCCTGTGTATCCTTTGTATTCTGAATGTACTCCTAGACTGATAAACAAATTAGAGCAGAGCAGTTCATTTATAAAAATTCTTGTACTGTGGGAAACTCTTGTAACGGGGAATTTTCAGAAATTCTGAATGCAGTGCTGTTGTTGTCATTAATAGGAATAGTTGAGGTTATAGAGAACACTTCTAAAATTTTCCTTGCCTGTTTTTACAAGAAGCTCGATCTAATTATACCTCAAGTATTTCTATACAGGGTTATATCCAAAACAATTTTCCAGTGCCCATCATTTGAATGTTATTTGATTTGGTCCCTGTTTGTTACAAGTTGCCTTCGTGTGAAGGTTCTAAGTACTTTCTGATAATTTGGTATGAATAGGTTATCTAATGTATTAAAATTTCAATGAGCAGAGGTACACGCATATGTATTTTTGCAGATAAAGTTTGAATTGTCCATATTATTTGCAATAACTTCTGGTAAATTTGCCCACAGTTTGGGTGGTCAGCACTTTTAAAGGCAGAATTTCCTTGACTGGATAAATAATAAATTTATACTCTCCCTTCTAGAGTTAAAATAAAGATTTTTAAGTTTTGAGATTTAAAGATTTTTAAAGAAATGGCAGAGGAAGGGAAATATTCTTAGGTAAGCAGTAGTTTTTGAACCATGACATTAATGCTATCTTTAATAACATTTGACAAAGTGAAGATGAAAATTGAGGTTGGAGAGACTTATTTTTCACAATTCTGAATTCCCTTTGTGTGAGCAATTCACATTAGAAATTACTTTGCCTTGAGGTTAGAGTGTTTCATGGACCATGTCTAATGTGTAGCATGAGCCTCGATAATGCCAATATGAGCTACAGTCAGCTTCTATTATGCCACAGATTTTCATTGGAAGAAAAAGTAACACTTCTTTTAACCTCGGGAATTACCTTAAAATAAATATTTATTCTGGACTGACTTTGTAGCCCAGACAATACCATATTTTACGTTTTAAAGATGTCACCTAAAAGGTGACAGCATGGTCCTTTAATTGTTCTATTCTGATTTCTGGAAAACTGTCACAGAAGCCAGTGGAGATTTCCTCAGTGAGGACTTCAAAACATTTCCTGAAGGGGAAATAGAAAAGAAAAAAAAAAAAAGAATATATGGTATAGGTAGATCCCAGAAGGCTATCATTGAAGATTTGCTTAAATGTGCCCAGTTTCTGACTTTACCCCACTTTTGGTGGTCTTCATTTTTCTCTGGCTGAGACAAGATAGTGACTTGTCATTCATCATCTTAGCTGTGGTAACTCACAATTTCTTTGCTCTGGTGGATAGCAATGACAAAATCTAAGCTCATTCACTGCAAACTAGGAGGGGCTGTAGCTGTTTGTAGTATGGTAATTGCTGTCATGTCCTGTTAGAAGGCTATTGGAATTGTGAGCACTGTTTTTGGAATAGATGCAAAATGAAATGCTTGAAGCTATTTCTTTCCATAATTTCCAGCACTTTACCTTAGGTGGTATAGCTTTCCAGGGACATATTTATGTCTTCTCCGTTTTGTAGCTGTCAGCAAGGGGAGGGGGAGCCCTGGACTGAACAACCAGCAGATCCATCCCGTGTCTGCTAAACAGTCAGTCAATGAGGAACTTACCCTGGGGCAGCCGCTCGCACGTGAGGAGATGCAGAGATCAGAAGTGATCCATAGGGGTCTGGCTGCTGTACATGCCGATGAGGTAGGAAAGGTCACATTCAGCACTCACTGCTCGACTGCATCAGTGTTGCCTATTCTCCCTCTGGCATAGGGAATTGCTTTTCATGGATTTTGTGAGAAGGGAGCCCCTGTAGCGGGTTGAAGAGAATGCTGAAGTGCCTTTCATTTAAGAACAAGGATGTGTAGGCTTATATATATTTGTGCCCGCATGAAATCTCTTAAGAGAGTATGAGCAGCAACCGGATTTATTGCAAGTATCTGCTCCATCTTGCCTCACTGCCTTTGGAAGGCTCAGGACTGGATGCTCTGTCAGCAGTTCCATGCGGTTGGGTGTGGTCTTTTTGCATCATTTGCAACATTTTATTTTAAGTTAATTTCCTGCACTTGTTCTCTCTGGAATTGAAACACTAGCCAAGATTTGTAGCTTAGTATCCAATGTTCTTTGTCCTGTGCTGCCAGAGTTACAGAATGTCCATGCACCAGTATTTAGATGCTGCTCCTGCTTTGTTAGCTGTAGCAAGTGTTTAGTCCTCTCGGTATTCCTTTAAATGGCTGCAGCTTTAAACTTGTACCCATCAATTGCAGTCTAATTGTTCCCCCACAAAAGACAATTTTTAGCTGCAAATACTTTTAATTGATGCATAAGAGTGGGTAACCTTCACTTTACCTGTGCCCTGTTCAAATTATCTTCTTGTCATGACAGCTCAGCCACACACCATCTCTCTTTCACTCCACCCAGGTCGGGATGGGGGAGAGAATCAGAAGGGTAAAAGTGAGAAAACCTGTGGGCTGAGAGAAAGACAGTTTAATAGGTAAAGCAAAAACTGCAAACATAAGCAAAGCAAAAGAAAAATTAATTCACCACATCCTATCAGCAGGCAGGTGTTGAGCCATCTCCAGGGAAGCTGGGCTCCATCACACGTAACGGTGTCTTGGGAAGACAAATGCCATCACTCTGAACATCCTCCTCCTTCCTCCTTCTTTCCCCAGCTTTATATGCTGATCATGAGGCCATATGGTGTGGGATATCACTCTGAACAGTTGGGGCCAGATGTCCCTTCTGTGTCCCCTCCCAGCTCCTTTGCACCTCCAGCCTGCATTGGTGGGGTGAGGTGAGGAACGGAAAAGGCCTTGGCTCTGTGTAAGTGCTGCTCAGCAAAAGCTAAAACATCCCTGTGTTATCAACACCCTCTTCAACACGAATCCAAAACACAGCCCCACATTGGCTACTGTGAAGAAAATTACTCAATCCCAGCCAGAACCTGCACACATGGGGTAAACATTGATACTGTTGCAATGTTTTATATTAACTTTGGCTATTAAGGCAGTAGGGTATATAGATAAAAATACCACTTTGTAGAACCTTGCATTTTCTTTTTCTTTTCTTTTTTGTTCACTCTGCATTATTTATTATCATGAATTCTGTGTTTTAGAGCATCAGCACTGGATCATTAAAAAGGCAAAGGAAGTCAAGCAGTTTAGCCACCCCACCTCCTCCTCACTGTTCATCCACTCCGAAAGCATTGGAAAATTAAATGGTAAAAATATGACTGGTCAAATTCTGATTCAAGCCTCTGCAAATCCATGATATATTTATCTGGATCCTGACCCACTCTTTTCTCTCAATTTTTGAAACATGATGTTTAGCTATTTATTAAAAGGTTCACAGTCATATTGAGCTCCCACATGTAGTTCTTTTTCTCAAGATAACTATGGCTGTGTTGCTAACCACAGGTTTCTTTATGACTTGCTGTTTACGGCACTTTAATTTCAGTGCATAGCACAGGTAATCATCATGGAGCTGTACAGTTTGGCTCATACATTACAAGTTGATAATTATGATTTTTCTTTTTTTAATGTATCTTTCATTTTGGTTTTGGGGGTGGTTTGTTTCCCTCCTCTGCACTCCCAAAGAATCATGAAATCTTCTGATGTTGACTGACTTAAGGCTGAGAGCAACAGAGAAAAACAAAGCTGATGAGACTATGTTTTTATAGTGTACTTTGCTTTATTTTATTGTTGTAAGGAGGTACCTTTTAGTGGGCAACATGAATGTTACATTTTCACTATCTTCAATGCGTATCTTGTTAAATGAAACTAGGAAGGGGGAGATGTTGTTTCAGTGTTTGTACAGCATGTTACACAGTAGAGATTTATTCTTTATTTATTCTTTCATGGATCTGAAAGCATTACTGTGATAAACATGGCAGTTAATTAACTAGAAAAGCAGAGATTAGTACTACATCCTCAGAAAATTTTTAATACATTCTTTTTATTGACCTTACTAGGAAAAGTAAGTGTACCTTCTGTCTGCTAACTAATTAAGTATGTTTTATCATGTACTTTTTGGAACCTAGAATTGAAGCACAAAATGCAAATCTGGCATAGAAGGCTAAAAGTACAAATTAAAAAAAAAAATAAAATTGAGGCTGAATATTTTTTTTCTCTCCGCTATTTAAGAACTTCGGAAAATCTGTTCTTAGCTGTGTGCAAAAGGGAGTTACTATAGAATCATTCATTAGATTTACAGCAACAATAGATGAGCAATGTCAGGTATATAATGCCGTCCACTGTATGGGTAATCCACTTTTGATTTTGGTGTAAAATCCCTTTTCCAAAAGTGGATGTATTTTTACTGGAAAAAATATACAGCAGCAGACTTCCTGGTGGGAGTAGAAAAGAAGTCTTTATGGGGCTGTAACTCTTTTCTGGTCCCCCATACAGTTGATAATGGCGGGTATCCAAAGTCATGCAATCAGACAGCAGTTACATAGTTATTTTGCCCTTGTTCTTTGCAACTGCATCAGACTGTGTTAACAAGCAGAGATGAATGATCCAAATGCCATTATCTTTAGAACTTACAGAAAGATCTTTCTATGTCATAGTTCCAGAAACAATTACTTCCTCAGAGGAAGCAATTCTGCCCCCCCACTCAATCTTGCTCAGTATGACTTCCTCCTTTGAGTCCATATGAGAGGAAGCAGGGAAGGGGAAAGAATGAAGAGAGGTTAGAGGTTGTGAGGAGACAGTGGTTAACAGTTTATAGTATAAATGATCATGTGGCCCGAAAGAAAAATTATTCTTCTGTCTTTCTAGAGACAGTTATCAATATATGTAGTAGGAAACTTGAAATAGCAGTTTTTTCTGTGAAAGCTGTGGGTATCTGTTTGAATTCACTCGCAGTTTGCAGAGGCTGGTGGATGTGTGAGAAGTGTAGGAGGGAACTTTCAGAGAGTGTGTACTACTGGCTTACAGCCTTTTGTCACTGCTAGCTGCGATAATGCAGAACCAACCTAGATGGAGGCCACTAATTAACTAATCTAGGTGATGACTTTTACTGAGTTGCTGAACACCAGATGGCAACACTCGAGGGAAACTGTAGAAATATTAGTCTTTCTCCATAAAGACTGGGGAAAAGGGATGAAGCTAGCTAGTGATGCAGCACTAAAGGTGGTCCAAGGAGAGATAAGAACAGGAACCTAAGTGGGTACAGCAAAATGGTCAAAGCATTTGACTTTGAGAGCTATCGTGAAGGTAATGAGATAGCCTAGAAAAGAAATGAGGATAATATAAAGAGAAAATAAATAGCATTGAACTTCAATTGACAGGAGAAATAACCAGTGAAATAGAATCTGCAGTTCACATTACCAAGAATTCTAAATCATGGGATAAATCAAAGCCTTTTTACATGGGAAGTAGCCACAGAAAGTAAGACTGAAGAGTCTGTAAATACTTATTTGATGTCTAGAAGTCTCTCTCACACATACACACGTACACACACACACACACACTTTCCCTCTCTGCCTCCCTTCATCTCTCCCCCCTTTTTTCCTCCCTCCCTATGTCCAGGTTGAAAACATTTGGGGTTGGGGATGAGACTTAGGACATAGACCATGGCTATTAAGCAGCAGATCTGTATACTTTGGAGTTCTTAGCATCAGAGCATTTCCAGAAAATAAAAACTCCTGGAGGTAAAAGAGAGTTAGACCTGTTGGAAAAAATACCACCCCCAGTTTTGGCTGGAGCAGGACAACAAGTATGCTGAGAGATGGACAACATGCACAAGAATGGGGAATTTTGGATCAGCTTTACTCTAATTCTCTTTTTCCCCAGAGAAAGAGGATCAAGGAATGACCAGATAATGAAAATCAACATCTGACTTTGATCTTCGGTAAACATAGTTCTGTGCTGTGAAGAAGATGGTCTGGGGATGTTCCACCACTGGGGGATATTTGTAGAAGGTGAAATTCATTCATTATGCCAAGCGACCTCTGCTTGAATCACTGACGTGATTATTGTGTGAGTTGCTCATGGAGTAGCTAGGGAATTGAGGAAAACTGTTAGTTAAATTGCAGAAGGGAAAAGCTGCTTGTTAGTGAAGAACTTGGTAACAAGACAACAGCCTAGCTATTAAGAGAGAAATGGGCCTGAGGGTTGCTGAGGTTTCATTAGAATGGGTCCTGTGATGTTATTTTGAGTTTTCAGTGATAACCTTGAGGGGAAAAATAGAGATGTGATAATGAAATATATTGAAGACAATGCTGCAATATCTTATCTATTCGGGTGAGTATTATAATGTCATGCAGAAATAATAGGATATTTTTGAAGATTTAAGTAATAAAAATGGCTTTAAATTTAAGTGTACAAAGTACAAGGTCATACTCTGAGCAACAGACATTTCTGTGATGTGCTCAGGAACCACCAGTTGAAAATAAGGGAAAAGACCACAGAACTTTAGTCAATTTTAAGATGATTGTATGCTGCAAACATGTCACTTCAGGTGGGGAAAAACAGATTCTTAGATTTTTTGGCATGAAGGTGCTTCCAGGAGAAAGGAAGAGTGTTGTTGCCACTGTCCAAGGAATTACAGCCTGCAGTTAGCTATCTACAGCCATGTTCAAGAATGGTAAATTGTACCAAGGAATCTTGCAAGGATAAGTGTGGGAGTAAAAAGCTTATCTTAAGAGAAGGGAGAAAAAATAATATGTTATACTTAAAAAAATCAAAACGGGAAGGTTGTAAAAATTTCTGTAAATGTATCAGAATAGAGGAAGAGGTGAAAAAAAGCTTTTAGAACCTGAAGTTACTGCTAGCGTGAAAGCAAGTGATGGCAAAAGTGTCCAACAATAAACTTAAGACAGAAATTAAACTAAGCTTTCTTAATGTTAGGAGATATGTTGGAAAGCAGCATTCCGTGCAGTAATAGGGATTAAAAAGACAACAAACCCAAACCCTAACTGGCTTTAAAATTGATCTTAAATTTGTGAATAAGGTTATGTGTTATGTGTTACCTGCATTACCCAAGTGATGCTTCAGGAGACCCATTCTAGTAGTACATTTCCACATGACAGCTGTTCAGAGGGCTGTGTGCATATAATTATTCTGATTGTGTTCTTAAGACAATAAAGTAACATAGAGAGGATATTAAAAACATAATATTGGGAACAATAGCAAGTAAAGTTATGTGGTACATATTTGATGCCAGTCAGACTAAGTTAAATTTCTATAGCCCAAAAATAGACAGGAGAAAAGTTCATGGAAGAACGCAGTTCAGAAAGAGAAGTTAAGTACCAGGCAAACATACTGTTTTCAAGCATTTTAAATATTTCTATTTGTTTGTTTTTAATACTGTTTCCAGACATTTGAAAGCAAAATACATAATTGACTAGTATGAAATCAAAGGAAAAAATAAAAGGGCTTTTCTTTCTCAAGAAAAGAAGCCCCAAGGCCCCAAAGCTAGATGTTTAGTCTCTGGAAGTAAGTTGAGAATGGCATGTAGATCTGTAATTAATTGTGTGCCTTGGAAGTATTTATAAGAGAAACTGCAGGCTGGTTCATAAACCTGAATATTACCTCAATAAGGTATGAGAAGGCAAACATATGAGAGATATGCCAGTGAAGGAGCTTGATTAATCAGGGAAATAATTATAGAATGAAAATAGAAGTGCTAAAAACCAATCTTTTGGTGACATTTGCTTGAAATTATTTAATAGTTCTTGTTGAGTTCTACATTCTTACTGGCTGTCAGGCTTTGCCAGGGGCTATACAAATATAGGAAATATTTGGAAATGTGAAAATTTGAATTGGCAAAATCTAGTGCTGTGGTCTTCCAAGTGAATGCATGCCCCAAGAGGTGCACAGGATGATTCATTGGGATTATTAGAACTTCCATTGTTATTTATTTTTATCTAAAAAATATAAGGAAGAAGTTAAGCTTTACTAATATTTAATGTATTTATTGATGCTGGCACCCTTATTCCACCCACAGGCCAGAGGGAACTGTGTTGTGAACAGTAGGCAAGGTGTCCAGAGGGAAGGGGTGCTCCACTTTGCAGAGGGGTTGGCAGTGGTGCTCTCACTCATTCATCCTCTTGCAGTGCATTGTGATGAGTTGCAGCTTTTGAATGCCTGGTTGTGTGGATTTATGGATTGTATTATTTAGTTTTAACTAAACTAACCCTCCCTAAATGTACAAGTGGCTTAAAAGATTCCCTCCACATTTTTCTTTTATGAAAAACAAAAGGTGCCTGATTTGGGGACCTTTTCTGTGATGAAAAGTTGTGGACAGTAGTATGCTATCTAGCAGATTTTTTTTTTAAAAATAAGCACACTTAATCAGTCCTTTCAAAGCAAAGGTGATGGTTTAACAATGAGTAGGAAAGTAACTGCTTTTCAAAAGAAACATGATGTGGGGAGAGCATTTTGAAAAGAGATGTTTTGAAACTTCTCCTTTGTTATACGACTTTGTTGCTGAAAATTATGCATTTCACTTATAAAAGCTCTTGTATTTGTAGATTTAAAAAACCCTTGGAAACAGAATTTCCTAGCATTTTTAAAAAATTTCTGGCATTTCAGTGGGTTCTGAACCATTTTATGTTAAACATTAAAATGCATTACCTTCTCATTAGTTGACAAGACCAAGTGGCTGACCTCAGGGAAGGTGGAAATTTCCTAGCCAAATTTCAATAAAAACATCTGTTTAATTGGTATATGGGATTGGAAAGTCAGTATAATTTAGTAATCATGACAAGCAATGCACTTCTTCCATTTGGATCTCTATATCTTTGTGAGCTACGTTTTCCAGCTGTGATGGATTTTGACAGCAAGTATTGAAGTACACTGAACTTAGAACCAGACCTTGAATCACCATATCATTAGGATTTAAGCCAATTTTTTTTAAAAAATGAAGTATTAAACCAAATTTTTCTCATTAAAAACAACTGTGAGGCACACCATTTATTANACGTTTTCCAGCTGTGATGGATTTTGACAGCAAGTATTGAAGTACACTGAACTTAGAACCAGACCTTGAATCACCATATCATTAGGATTTAAGCCAATTTTTTTTTAAAAATGAAGTATTAAACCAAATTTTTCTCATTAAAAAAAACTGTGAGGCACACCATTTATTATTATTATTATTATTATTATTATTATTATTATTATTATTATTATTGAGTAAAAAGGTTTTATTACCAATAATTAATAAAGTAAAATTATTTTATTATAATATCTAATATTTATTTTCATAAGAGCTGTCCCCCAATGCTAAAAAAAAGCCCCAAACCACTCAAACCAACAACCTCCCCTCTCAGTCTTATATGGCTTTTTGTGTGTTTTCATTTCAGAAATACTGGAATGAAATATCAGTATGGCATAGTTTGTAATGCATAATTTAGAAGGGCTTGGGAGCATGAACCTGTGAAAAAAGAACCGTCAAATGAATCTCCATGAATTCTTGAATTTCTGAGTGAGCTAGTAGGGGAAAATGCAGCACTGATACAATTTATCAAAAGTTCAAGGACAACTTGTCTTGATATGCCACCATAAAGGTTGATGAGCAAAGTCATTGAAATGAAAACTGCTGCGGGAAAAACTGGCTTAGGTGTTGAAAGCAGATGGTTTAGGTAAATTGTAACAGTGCAGGGTTAGTGGAGGTAATAAATGAGGTGACATGAAGGTCATTAAAAGACTTGCATTTGCTCATATGTTTGAAGACTTTTGAGTTAGAACAGGAAAGGTGAAGAAAAAGCATTGACCTTCCAAATCTAGAATAATTGGTATAGACTATGTGTGGAAAAAGTAGGTAATTCAATTCAGTGTAGAACAGTATAAAATAATGAGACTGGGTTGGATAGTGAAGTGTAGGAGTTAAAGCCATGAAAAGAAAAATAATGGAAAGTTGGACGTACTTTATTTTTTCTGTTTTGGTAATGAGCTTGAGCAAGATGTGGTTGCTGACTGCAAGGATGAAAGGCTAAAAAGGTGTTGGAAATTGCATAAAAGCTGGCTTATGAAAGCACAGGAGAAAACTAGCCTTTATATTATTTCTGAATAACAGCTGCATCTTCAGGTGTTTGAAGTGGAAGTTTATCAAATCAGACTTGTCTTAATTTCAAATTACTCCCATTAGAAACTATGATATATTGTGAATTTTTAAAACACAGTAAATAATATTTTTCCAATTTTTAAAGAAATTGAAAGTATTTGTTGAATTAAGGTGAATACTGCAAGATTACTGACTTGAATTTATTGGCAAGAAGGATGTTCCTTAAAATTAAGACAGTACTGGAAGGTGGAAAAATTCATTTTCTGAAACAAAGACCAGAGAATGGTAAGAGAATGATTATGGACAATTGTTTCTTGGCAAGGTGATAGGCAATTGATAGATTAATGCCTATTACTTCATCATTGACTGCTAAGATTACATGTTATGAAGATGAGGAAAAAAATTTGTCTGATAGAACACGTAGATAAATCCTTGATGGGTGGCATAACATTATGTCTTTGAAGTGTTTATTTCAAGTTTGTGTAAAATTTTGTCACTTTTCCAATATATGCATTAATCCACAGAGACCAATTATTGCAAATAAACCTGGAGTCTTATGTTTGGTTAATATATAAATGTCAGCTGTGGTTATACTTGTATTGCTAGGATTTATAAGCATGTTTTTCTTGCCATATAATCAATGTCAAAATTTGGCATGGAGTGTATATTTCCCCCACAGTTGTATTAGGGACTAATTTGTTGCAGTGCCACACAGCAAGTTACTACTTTATATGACTGGAAGATTTTTGTGTCTACTGCACTTTGTTCATTACCCAAGCACAGGAAAGTAATTGAGTTAAATGATTTTGTGGTGAGTTCTCTAACTGTTATACACTGATGATCTGAGAAACCAGTTTTGTATTAAGGTGACTGGCATACTAAACTTCCTAAATAGTTTTTTATTTCACATGATGATTTGTTTCTAGAGAATCTAGAGTTAATTAGTAATTAGTAACCAGCAAGACAGCATCACCGTGAGTGCAGATTAAGCTACTGTACAGTCCCTTCCCTGTACACTTGGGAACATGTTGATGTTATCAATCAACACAATGAATCTGTCTCATAACACAAATGCAAATTAACTGAGTTAAAATAGCAGTTTTGTACTCTTACTTGCATGATACATTTATCTTTGCAGAAACTATATGCTGTACAGAGCTGTCATTTATGGCATACTGTTCAATCTCTTGCTTTTTACAGCAGAGACAGGTACTACAGATTTTCTTTATTTTTACTGTGTGTCTATATACATTAACATAAGCTCTGACCTTTTTCTCTGCATTAATAAAATGGTAAGATCTGATGTCACGCCTGAAGTAATGCTATTTATTTATGTGTGCCATTTGAAGCATATTTAATTTACACACACACACACACATACATACATACATATATGTGTGTGTGTGTGTTTGTGTCTGTCATCTCAAAATGGACTGGAGAAACTGAAGACATGGATATGATGGTGTGCATAGACAGGAAGAGAAGACGGCTTCCCAAACCGTGGGGGATTAAGGAGAAGACCATCATGTTAAACAGGGCCTTGAGTTTTGCCCCTAGTTAGACATTGCACCATTTATGTTGTTTACACTGAACCTGTAAACTACAAGCTCTTCGAAAAACAACTTTCAATCTTTACTGAGCCATCAAAATCAACTTCCTTTCTTTGCAGCCATGTGGTTCTTTTGTTTGTTCTGCCCTCATCTGTGGTGGGTCAAGGGTGGAAACCCTTTTAAATGACGCTACTAAGCAGAACTTTCTCCAGCAGTTTTGTTTGGAGTGTGTGTATATATATGTATGTGCGTGTGACTACTTTCCCATATAAATGCATGTATATATATATATATGTATACAAACACATAGACCTTTATAAGGAAATATATTAGTAAAACTTTAACCTCGATGTCTTATATTTTATTTGTACTTATCAGTACAGTAGTGGATCATCCGAGGATGCTTCCTAGCTCCATTTTGCCTACAATAATGCTGTGCCTTACTAACTGTCCAATTTTGTACTCAAGGGACAGTTCCTGCTAACCCCAGGGAGTGATCTTTTTAATTCCTAAAGCATGAGGTTTGTTTGACCTTATGTAATTACAAGCTTGCATAATGGTTATAAAGTAACTGTTAACTCTAACTGTGGTGTCAGATTAAAAGACTTTCTGACAGACAATTCCACAGGCTCACTCCCTGCTGTGTGAAGGAGAATTTCTTTCCATTTGTTCTAAAAATAAAAGGCAATAATTTCAAAAAGTGACCTTTTTGTTGCAGTATTATAAGACAGGGACTGATCATTTTTCTGTGTGCCTGTCATAGTTTTTAATGATTACAATTAAAATAAAATTAGAAGAAAGTGTGCTTCTGTACTGTTATCAGAGGCATTCAGTGCTTGAATAATTTCATTTTTTTCCATAAGCTCTGCTACTGATGGGAAGTTTGCATGTCCCATGTGCAGAAACAGATGGGGAAATTTTAGTCTTTAGTCATCAATGCTCTTTGAAGTTTCCTTTCTAATTCCCTTTTCTTGCCAAATAATTTGAGAGCTGGCAATATCAAGTCGAATACCACTCCTTCGGTACTTCAACTACCCTTTTTGTTGACCTCATTCTGATCTTTTGGATTCTTGCTGCAGTGTCTTAATAATAGAACAGAATGAGAATGCTATTCTAGGCAAAGACAACTTTTCTGTGGTATATAACATGCAAGTCGATTTTTCTGTAATTTCTTCAATTCTTTAGTCTACCTCCACTTTCAATAAAAATACGACATTTCAGTGAGAAAATAAATTCTGAAGTCTTCTCTTTTTTTCCCCATGCTTTCAGATAAAATGGTTTGATTAAAAGAGTTAAAAGTATGTCAACTTATTTTTGTGACATTCAAACATGTACATCCAAGTCATGTAATTATTCCAAATAAAATTCTTTTTTTTGCATACTAAGCTGAAAGGAGGAATGTCTTCATGCTCTTAGAGCCCTTCTGATGCCCTAATGCCTCATCTTTTTGTCTCTTTTCTGAGAAGCCCTCACTGAAACTGTGCAACAGGTATTTTTAATGAAGAGGTGCCTCTGTAAGGTAGGAAAGTAAGAAAGAAACACAGTTATTGTTTTCTTTTTTTCCATGCTTGGCTTCAGAGGTGAAAATAAGAGATATATGATTCTTCACTAGCTGCTCTTTAATGTAATACCTTTTTTTAAATGCAAGGAAAATTTTTGACAGATAGAATATTGAAATATTGATATTATATTAAGACAAGTGCATATCCTGAGAGTAAGATTGCTTCCTGTGATTTCTGGTTGAATAAAGCTTATGTGCAGAGACTGGAGAATTGGATGTTTAAACTCGTAGCTATGTGGGAGCCCTAGGATTGAATTTGAACATGTTCTGCCCGTGGCCTATCCCACCAGACACTACAGATTCATTTGCCCTACACTGTGGCTAAGCTAAAATGTCTCATGCTTGAATGCACATCTAGTCAATAAATGCAAGAGAAAAAATCTTGTTAAGTCCTGTTTCCTCGCAGATGTAAGACCGGCAGTGATTACATATGAAGACACACTGAGCCTGAAGCAACTAGTGTTGAAACTGTATGGCAAAATTTGGTCATGCATTTGAGCTAGAGATTTTCATTATGTTAAGAATGATCAGTTGAAGTCACTGAAAAACTTCAGAATGAAGTATGAAAGTTAAGAAACAGAAATGGATATAACAAAAATAATTCCGTTCTTCCAATTTCTAGTCAAACTAGCTGGATGATTCTCAGCATTTCCAGATATTTGTGTGGGAGAAAATAGGAATAATTCCTTGAGGCAAAGCTAAGTTAAGGAAACCAGACTATACTTAGCTTAGAAATTAAGACCTTAAATTCCAAGAAACCTTGGTGATGTGTGCTAGGATTCAGAATATGAAGAACCACCACGAAAGACAACTTGCTGTCTGATTAAGATCCGAGTACAAATCTGTATGCGTTTAGAATCAATAGAATGTTCCCCAATCCTCATGAATGTTGTAGTTCTAGGGCATGGAAATAGTGGTAACTTGAGAAATGTGCATTACTTTTTATTTGATCACTTCTGGATAAGTAGATTTTACTTTTTAATTTCCTAACTGCATGCTTAGTTGTATTTTACTTTGAAAGATGCTGTTGAAAACATGCTACACTTCTGCTATGCTTCTGCAGTGTTATCAGAAGTGTTCAGTACTGGAACTGAGTGGGATTTTCTTTGCCTTTTCCATGCCTTCCAGCTGATGGGCGGAATTTAAGTCCCCATGGTGCACAAACAGATGGGAAAATGTTGGTCTTTAGTTTTCAGTCATCAGTGCTAATTCTTTTATCTTCTGAATGCATTAGTCAAACAGACTATGCCTGTCAAGCAATCTGTAATATGTGCCATGACAGCCTTTTTTTTTTTTTTAACTCTACTGAAAATCTTTTCTGTGAACTGACATTGCTTATATTCTGTTAGTTTAAGGAGGAAAATGCTTTATTCATGAGCTAAATGATTGCCAAAATGGTTGTGGAACTTTGATGATTTTAAAGTATTGTTTTTATTATTTGTGTGAAGTAATTCAGCAACCAGGAAGTACCTTTTGAAATACAGTGGGGGATTTTTGTAGGCATTGGTGATCTTATATGCAACTATACAATGTTTTCTTATGAACAGACACTGTACTGGCACATGCTTTTATCCTTTCTTACCCAGCATGCCACAGAGATACATGCCTAGGATTTTTGGAACACTATGATGTTCTTTCTGCACACTGGCATGCACCCCTAAATCCTAATTTCTAGACTATAACAAGAAAGCAAGTCTGTTTTGACGAGAAGTTAACTTGCATATTCAGATTTTGGTGCCCGTTTTTGCAACATGGAGCCCAGAAGTGCCATGAATTAAAGAACTTGTATCCGCAGAGCAGCTGAAATACTTTACTTACACAAGGATGGGTGAATATCAAACTGCATTTGTATGATCATTCCTTGACTGGTTTAACATGTACCTATGATGGAAATAAGTGAGTACTAGCAGCATAACATAAATTTGTATTAATACAAATGCATCTATTTTAGCAACGATGTCAGGGTATTGGCATAAAATTTTTGGCACTGCATTATCTCCTGATTTTGTGAAAGTGTTTTTTTGGAGATATCTGTTCCATCCTCTTCAGTTTATTTTATATGCCTGGAGGGCACTTAAAAGGCTCTGAATTCAGCTTTGATTCTGTAGGCTGTGTTGTCACAGACATAAGGGATTGAGCTTTGTGTTTGTATTTTTATGGTGTGGGTGGGATCAGGCATGCCGAAAATGAATTCCAATCTTTATTATATCGCAAGTTAAGCTTATCCAGATGGCAGACAGTTCCTACTCCATGTGAAAGAATAGTTTTGGTAATGTGACAGGCATGGGTTTATAGACAGTAGCAATTCTTACAGAGTTGAAAGCCCTGGAACAGAACAAATATTGCAGACAGATGATCATCAGTACCTTTCCTGTGTGAGAGATGGAAACTCCTGCTGCAGGTAACCGTTGATTCAAGGTTATGGAAGGAGTCCTGTAAATGGTGCACTGGGCTAGCCCAGTTTGCAGAACTGTGCTCTTTGCAAGTTCATGTAAAAGGAAGTGAGAAGTTTTTCTACTTTTATTTAGGGAGAATTGGGTTTTATGAATATACCTTAACATGATGCCCTACTGTGAAGGAAATCAGCTGAGCTGGAGGATTTGTTCCCTGAATTTTCCCTGTAGCTACACAAGCCCATGCAAGGCATGCATGAAACATTTGTTAGTGTACCTAACAGTTGTTGCTTTGATTTTTGATCCACAGATTTTAGTTCTGAATTTGTATGTATAGGTGTGGAGTTTGGGTCCTTGTTCAGGTAATTTTGCTAGGAGACTTTCTGGAAACAAAGGAAGAAAATATTTTCAGTTTGGAAACTTGAGGCCCCTGTTTGCATTTCTTCAATATTTTTAATAGTTCAGGTTTCAATAAATAAGAATTTATTGATGAAAACCTTTTATTTTGGAAAAGTTATGCCTACCATTATGGTTGAGGGATGGTGGTGTTTTGATGTGGAACTTAACTAACTGCGAGTAACTTATCCACCCGAGAGAAGTTGTAGTTTATTATTTTATGATATAAAACATAGTACTTTGAAGTTCAAGTCATCAGTCTGGAGTTATTGAAATTCCCATCTAATAAAGTATCAGGTATGTCCCCCTCAGACTGCAGTGATGGAAATTGCCCTATGAAGGATGAAGAAAGGGAATTTAAAGGCTTGTTATTGTACAGATGAAATTTCCACTTACTTGCTTTGCTTCAAGATGTATGAAAGGAAGGTGGCTGCTAGGGTTAGCTGTGTGGCAGATATCCCTGCTTGGAGAATGAGTTTCTATCAGACCCACTCTTGTCTTCCACAAAGGGAGTATGTTGTCTTTCTTTTTTTCTTGTCATTTGGCAAGCTGTATTAAGGGTCAATAAAGGCAAAACTGAAGCTAGAACAGCTTTGAGGTGACTACTCTTTGCCATAGACTGTACTGAACTGACATATTTTTGTAGATAGCCTATAAACATTTGTGATCGCTTTTTCTTTCTCTGCCAAGCCCAGGGAGAGGAGTAGTAAAAGTAAATATTTAGAAATATATATCCTGCATGGTAGACTTCTAGTCCTGAATCAGCCTTTTTCATGGGTTTCTTTTGACCTTTTGTTCTGTAACAGGAATCTTTTCTTTACTCTGGAGTGTATAGAAATCGGTTATCTATCTCCCCAATATCTTAGGTGGTGTCATGGGGAAGGGGCTTTCTTAAAGTTTTATGTGAAA
This sequence comes from Struthidea cinerea, assembly GCA_013397865.1. Taxonomy (NCBI): domain Eukaryota; kingdom Metazoa; phylum Chordata; class Aves; order Passeriformes; family Corcoracidae; genus Struthidea; species Struthidea cinerea. The sequence goes on along the minus strand of VZTI01002865.1, from coordinate 227,181 downwards.
AAAAGTTCAAATGAAACTATTAAGACGGCAATCAGTATTCTGAGAGACAATATTTAGATTTAGTAAAATAGTTTCTAGATTGTTGTAGGCTCATAAAGAGAACACAAAAGATATTACTCAGCTTGTGTCTGTCAGTTTTCTTCTTACTAAGCAGGCAAAACTCAATTATGATGGCAGCAGGTAGGGGAACTGTCAGTGGAGGATCTATAATTGTAATCACTAAAAACTTTTTTCCCCATCTCTTCTAGTAGCTGTATTGTTATTTCTGTGAAATAATTTTCTGCCTATGAAAATCTGTTGTTGAAATGAGTTGGAAGGAAGACGTACTTTTGAACTGAGAGCAGCTGCTCAATCTCACTTAATGTTTTATTTCGTTGTCTGTGGTTTACTAATGTGGTGAAATCTTCAACTTTTTTTTTTTTTTTTTGAGCTTTGCCTTGAGAACTGCTCCTCATCTGTTCAGCATCGTGAATTTGTGTAAAGTGGTATCCAGTGCTAATGACCTAAACCACAACACTGTGTAGAGCAACTTTATTCCTTTTGCTTTGTTAATGAATGGGATTCAAACAAGTCTAATAGGAGCCACAAAGAGGACCCAGCTAGATTTGTGGGATTTGGTATCTTGAATGAAAATTTATGTAAGCCATTAAGGTTAGAGAGCAAGATTGCATGGCACCATGCGCGTGTGGGATTTTCTGTATGTTTCCTTGTTCTCAAACAAATAGAGCATTATATCCTGATTACTGTTACTTTCTTTTTAACTGATCGTGCACTAAGGACTTTGGGAAGGATGTGCTATTAGCACAGTGACTGTGGCATACATGAGAACATGCAGATGTGTGTGTGTGTAAACCTTGGGTATCCCTCAATGAGCAAAACCTTCAATGAGCAAAACCTGGAATTAATATGAAAAAGTAGGTCAGTTAAGGGGTAAAAACTGAACTACTTATGTCACAGAAAGTGAAATGCCACAAATGTTTTGTGAAGAATTACATTTAATCTTGGTCTATGTCCATGGTTAATGGTATTTTATGAAAAGGAGCAGTTTGTAAATCATGTCGTTGTATTTAAAAAAAAAATATTAAAAAGTGAATTGTTCAGCTGTTAATGAAAAATATGCTACCCTTTCCCTGCAGGAAACTGACGAACATAGATGAGAGAACACTATGTAAATGTTTCTACATTTGCATGTATATAAATGCATATTGTTATATATATATGGAGTATGTGGAATTGAATAAAAATAGATTTATAATATAAGAATATAAAAAGAATATAAGAATATAAAAAAGTCAGGTTTGGTGATGGGGTTGACAGGTGACTGCGCAATTTGCACACAGCTAGCATGTTGTAGAACAATTAAACCATTGTAAGAACTGTGCAGAAGCCTGCTATTAGGAGAAAATTTTGGTTTTGGGTTTTTTTTTCCATAGCAACAGGTATATTAATTTTTTTTGGCCTCTGTCTTTTTTTTTTTTTTTAAATATCCACACATGTTCCTCAAGGTCTACTGTATTTTTGATTGCCTTCATAAAACCTCATGAAGCCAAAGGCAGTAATCCTAGGTGATAGAGGCAGTTGCTGGGTCATCATTTCTGTATTAAAAATATTTTATAATGCATATGGGACTTCCTACAATATGAATAAAGCTAAATTACTTAGTTATTTCAAATATTTAAATAACCTACATGGTCCATGAGTTTGAGAGACTAATTAAAGGTATGTAAGAGAAGAAAGGATTTTAAGAATTTCAGTGAATCAGTCAGACTTTCAGGAATCTGAAACTCGTCTTCCACCTGAAGTGGATTGATGCTGACCCTGGTTCAGAAAGCAGTTCCACCAGGAAAGCCTTCTGAGCACAAGGTTCTCTGGGTGCAAAACCTGTGACATCCTGTCTGGGAAGGTAAGCAAGAGGTCGTACCTAGACAGAGAAATGCCCAAATCTCTTCCCAGTCCTTGGGGAACCTCGGTAAGTTCAGAGTCCTCAAACAATGCCTAAACAAGATTACACTGCTGTCCATATTGTTGTGATGGCATTGAGTTTCTGGTCATACAAACTAGTGGTCAAAACTCTGTCCCTGAATATTGGAGGTGGTTGGAGATGGCTGGAGAAGGTCTAAACTCACAGCTTTTCATATGGTTTTCACCTATCCTGATTAAGTTGAGACTGCTGATACACAAAATATTGTGGATTTCAGAGAGACAGAAAGAAATAAATAATTTTAAATCTGTAAATAAGGACACGTTCCTCAGAATGGAGATTCCTGGGCCCTTGTTCTTTTTTTTTTTTTGAGTAATGGTAGGTAGATTTATTTCTCATTTGGCAATCATAAGTTGTATTGCAACACTGGAAATAAGAAAGACTAGGAAGGAATATTGGCCAAATAATCAATAGTAAAGAAGGAAGTTTTAAGGCTTTCTAAAAAATTAAATACTTAATGAAACATTTGCCCCTATGCATGTTAAATTAATTTTTAGAATTCAGTTAATTCTTAAAAAAAAAGAAAAAAGAGAGATTGAGAGATTGATTGTTTATTGATTATTTGCTTCTGAGTTAATAGTATCACTAATTAGGCTTCCTAACTGTAGAATGTGGTCTAAACTCAACTTTTAGCTTACCAGTGGGAATTTGGACATTGATCCATTGGATACAGCTACAGCAACATAGTCTTAAGAGTTTGTGACTGCATTTATACTTGGGTGCCTGTCCCAGGGGGCAAAGGGTAGCTTCTGTAGGGACAGAGCTCTGTAGAGGACTGTTCACATGTGATGAAGTTACTAGTTCTTGTAAATTCTTGCAAATCAAAATTTCCACTAGTGCTTAGAATTCAAAAGCTATTTGGCTTTTTCCCCATCTTCTGGAACATTTTTTGGGAAGGAAGAGTTCAGCTCCTGTGGCATCCTGTTAAGCAAAAGCAGTATTCTTCTCTCTGCTATCCTAAATTGGCTCCAAGTTTAGGTATACAGAGGTGTGATCATGGGGTATGTTGTAGTGGGGATGTACATTGTATCATGTACTCTACACTGAATCTGAAACTGTTCATCTCTCTTCCACTGAGCGGGAAGTCATCTCAAACTGCATCATGTTCGCAAAAAACATGGGTGTGCCCATAGATTGGTACTGTGAAACTCTGCACATCTGACCTACCTCAGGCTATATTGCTTCTGAGATCTTTAGCTAATCTGTAGGGTCACCACTTTTGCATATAAGTGGAATTTAGCTGTTCTACTCTGGTTTTCTGAAATGAAAACTTTGAAAACATCAGAGGTTCTACAGATAGGTAATTAGATAGAAATTAAAAGAGAATTAAAAAATGTGAAGTAGAGTGATCCTAATAAAAATTGAAGTATTTTGAATCATAATTGATGGAGCTAGAAAGGAAATCTTCTGTCCTTTCACTAGCCAAAGGTATTTTCTCTTTGGCAGCAGGCTCAGATTTCTGATCCTGTGGGGATTCTATGCAAATCTGGTACTGTCTACTCAGTTATTATTGATCACCAGAATTCAATCTCTTTCACTGTATCTACATATGGATGTTGTTCTGCATAGCACAAATACATTTTAGTTGTATTTTGCGTTTGGTGTATTTAACTAGGTGTCTTTAGGAACACCTGTAAAATAATATATTTAAAGATGTTCCTTCTGCAGTCTTTCTAAACCAGAAGCTATTTATCATTGCAGACAAATACTTCTCTCAAAAATATTTTTTATATTTATGGGATATATTACATAAAGTTTTGTGAAATATTTATCCTTTTTATTGAGAAATTACTTGAGAATGAGAATGTGTTGAAAATAAGTAAGCCAGTAACTTTTCATATACATTGAGCACTGCATGCAGAATTCAAGTGGGTTGTATTGAAACGGAATAAATATGGAATAGCGTTTAGAATATAAACAAGGTATGCATATAAATTTGGAAACTAATATCAGCATCACGGGGACAGTTTTCCTTATGTTTTCTTCAAGAGCTATGAACAGAAACGTAAGAACAAAGTAGGACTATATCCAGGTAATCTGAATCCTGTCTCTAGACATATCTGGGTTTCTTATTGTTTGGCCTACAAGGTTGTATATGTAATAGAGTACTCAAGTTCGTTAGCACAGTTCTGGCCATCTGAATCTAAACTAAAGGTACAATATCTGTGACATTTGTTACCAGCAACATGTTCCACACTAGTGGTGTGCCCCCTGCTTAGTAGTGGGTCCAGTCCTGTTCAAGGTCTTCATGACTGACTGGGCAGTGAGACAGAGCACACCCTCAGTAAGCTCACGGATGGTGCAGAACTGGGAGGCAGGGATGATACAGCGGATCAAAAATGCCTATTATTAAGACCCTTAAAATATTTCTTTTTAAATCAAGATCCTTAGATGTGCACCATTGTACAGAATTGCTCCTTTACTTAAATTCTGAGGGCTTCTCCTACAGCTGCTGCCACAACTTTCACCAAACTTGACCAAACTGTTTGGTAGCATTGCGAACAATTCTCAAGAAATTAATGAATATAGAACTACCCAATAAAAATTGCTTGGAACTGAGTAATTCCATATTATGTCCTTCCTTCAGTGATGTTACATCTTAGAAATGAATTAAAAGTGTGCTGTTGACCAAAGTAATTATCCTACTTCTCCTGAATTTGGTATGTCAAAGGTCTTTTGGTTTCTTGACAAGGAAGAAAATGTTCTTCTGGCATTGCCTGGAGGTTATCTACGTGCAAGGAAAGATAGATATCTGCAAGACTTGGTGGGTTTTTATTATGTGCAAAGTAACGAGATATGAAATAGTTTTGCTTCCATAATTCTGCCTTCACCAGCAAACTCTCATGGGTCAGTGCGTTGAAAGCAACACAAAAATCATACTTCCTAGTAGTGGAACAAGTACAATAAATAGTTTTTAGACCATCCTCTAAAGATACTATGATCTTCAAATCCACCCTTTATTTGATTTTGTATCATCTTTTTGATTTTATCTGTCAGGACAGAGAGTAGAAATTTGTTTTCATAGCACTATGAGTGTAAGATTTTTACACTTCTAAGTCTCCTTCCATTCCTTTTCACTAAGCATGTGAATCGACTCCTCTCATCTAATCTCGTTTAACAATTCAGAAGATATACATCAAATCCAAATTTGCTCTCCAGGCTCCCCTTACAGTCAGTGCAACAAGAAAAGACTAGAAGAAAGTAGTGTGTTTTGTAGGACGGATTATTTTGCTGCATAGGATATGGTCTAATCTGAGATGTTTGAGACAGCTGGGGTGAGTCATTTTTGATGCCTGTCTGTCCCCTGGTCACTGTGATGGAAACTGAGATGACCTCAGACTAACTTCAACTTCAACACCTTAGGTTTGATGTCATAATGCCTACATGAACTTGCTAATTCTTCATGTCATATTTCACTCTGAGCAAGGAGCTGAGCCTATTGCAAGTTTTTCTTTGATACAATACTTACAGAGAAAGCCCCTGAAAGAAGCAGTCATGTCTTCTGTTAGTAATTTCTTATTACATTTGACCTCTGCTGCTGTGGTTTTAAGAAAGGCAGTCTTGGTACTTCTCATTTTTATTAGTGAAACTCTTTATCATACAAGCTGCTAAGAAAAGTAATTAAATTTGCCTGAGGTCACTCTTATTTCATAATTCCTTGCCATTAAAAGCCATAGAGAGGACATTTAAAATTAATTAATGTTACAGCCTCTTAAAGAATACACATGACAATTCACTAGTAATGTAACTTCTAGTGATGTAATACTAGTAATGTAACACTAGTAATGAAAGCGTCTATGTCCACCAGACATTTACGTTTTCAAGGATGAGAGCTTTCTTATTAAAAAAAACTAAGATTTCCCTTCATAGTGCAAATTCTTACGTTAACCATAATTAATGTAGAAAATACAAGTTTTCTTATCATGCTGGTGGTTTCTTTTCAAGTTTCTCATAAATCTGTTCATTTCACCACCCCTCACCCCCAAGGGCTCCTCTTAGTTCTGTGTCCTTTATATTGAATTTTGAATGAAACAGAGAAATTTCAGCCTGGCTTCTTTACAGGCTACAGTTGAAATCATCAAGCTCACTTTCATTGTCTCCAGTGGGTGACAAATGGCAATTTTATTTAGCAGTGGATGGTTCTCTTTGAGGTTCAATTGATGTATGAGGCCATAAGAGGTCGGACCAGCTGACAAGGTTACCCAGACCAGCTGTCTGCCCATCCCTACTGCAGGGGTGTCTGTGCTGCTTGTCAGTCACCTTTTGAACCACTGCTGGTTGCTGTGGAGTGTTTTAAGGCAGGCTGTAGTCGGTGACAGCTGACTTTAAAGTGTTGCGCTGCAAATGGCGGTGGTTCCAAAACTCACCAATGAGCAACTCGGACATCTGTGTAGCAAAGGCAGGCTGGACAGCTAGTGGGGCAAGAGTGTCAGCTGTCTCAGACAAAGCCAGCTGTTTGATATTCAGGAGTCCTTCATTTTGTCTTTGCTTTTTTGTGTGTTTGGTTTTGTTTCAGGTTATAATCAGCCTGCTGTCTAAGGACCCCAGCTCTGAAATGTTTTTGAATGGGACTGTGTAAGAACCCCAGTTGTGTTTTGAGATTTCACTACAAAAACCTAAAGTGCTTTTAATTCTTGTCTGTAGGCTGGAGCAAATGTGCTTCTGCAAGATGTTAATGGAAATATTGCACTTGATTATGCTGTAGAAGGGACTGAATCTAGCAGCATCCTTCTGATGTACTTGGAAGAAAATGGTAAGTCAGCCCTTCAGCTTTTGGAATGCTTTTATTGAACATGTCATAAAAATGATAAGGATGTATACTGATCTGATGTAAGTCACACTAAAACCAATTAATTGAACTGTATTAGTTTGGGGAAGAAGGGGAGGAAGATGATTTGGAACCACAGAAGTTCTCAGTGTATTTAAATTGGAACAACTAACAGAGGTTAATGGCAGTTGTCATTGTCAAAACTGCTTTTGACCTTTTGTATGGAGATGATAGAATGTAATTTCAAAGCAGAAAAACTTCAGCAATGCAGAAGCTTTTAAAACAACTAATTTAACTATTCAAGGACCAGGTTTTACATTTTGTTTCATTTCCCATGTAAAGTCTCAGAGAATATTTTTTTTGAGTGACAGACTGCTAAATAAATAAATCTTTGCAAATAATTTGAATGAAAATGCATATGATATTTTATGCCTTATTCAAAAATATTAGTATTAGTTTGGGGTTTTTTTAATTGTGAAAATACTGTAGCTAGGTTTCTATTATGAATTATGCTTAATATGTTATAGATGACAGGACTTGTATTGAAAAACTGGATTTGTTGCTCGTCAGTTCCAAACTTAGATAAGAGTTCTGAAGGGAGATTTCTGACATTGCTTTTGACTATGATAGGTTGTCTTAACATTGTATGTGGCTCATCTTAACCCTGAGGAAAAGGCATTAAGCAAATATGATGAGCAATAAATGAGCATAAAAATGTGTATTTTCAACATAGCCTCCATATAAGAAATCCTTTTTAACATAAACTAAGTTAAATTATATTCTGTTAATGAACACTTAAGGAAAGTGTCAAGGAAGTCACAGTGTCAGGTCCTATACTGCACATATCCAGTGTATTGCATGTTTTATAATTTTATTTTCTTAGTGCATGGCAGCGTCTTCACAGCTCTGGTTTTGGATTTTTCTAATGGCAAAGCAGCTATTAGCTTCTAATTGCTTCTAAAAACTTTATTGTTTTAAAAAATATAGACATTTATTATCTAAATATTCCAAATACTTTGATTCATATTTAACAGGTAACATGCAAAAATCCTGTAGCATACAAGATGTAGTCTGCTTACTTGCAATTGTTAATACAGGTCTTTCAGGAAATGCCTCTTCTTTCCTTGGTTTGTCTCTTTTTTTGTTTGGTTGCAAAATGAGATAGATTTGGGAAAAAAAAAATCAAAGACTCATTAGTTTCCACAGTTATCAGTGGTATCTCTTTTACAGTAGATAGGAGAGGCAGTAGTCCCAATTAAACAGGGATTCTGTGAATGTGGGAAGTTACCAAATTAAAAAAAAACCAAACATTTTGAAGGTGACATCTACCTCTACTAACTTTAGATGGGTAAGCTTAAGCTAATCATCAGGACCTTTTCGTCAATAGAGCGAAAGAGGAAATGCATGCATTGTTTCATCTCTTGCTAGCCTGGCTAGGTGAGGAGAACTGACTTCCAGGACTGTTTCTTTCTGCTGGCTAATAAGAACTTAAGCTGGCAAGTTTTAGAGTTAGATTGTTAGGATAGATCACACCTACCCCTTAACTGCAGCAGTGCATGAAAACCTGGCCTTTGGGTGATCAGTGTCAAAATGCCCATCAGCTTTGCTTGGTCTGCTGGTATTATTCTTGGAACAATAGCCAGCTCACAGTATCCTTATTTTGCACTTGACTTCTGAAATTTAGTTAATACCTACTGAAATATTTGTATAGCCTACCATGATTAATAGCAATTGAGGAGGAGATTCTTGAAGGAAACTGAGCTGTATGAATAAGTATGAATTACTTTGAATTTCCCAGAGTAAATGTTTCTCTGTGGATTGTTTTGGTGAAGTTCTCCCCATGGCAGTAATCCCCATGCACACCTGCATGTGGATACCCCAACACAGAGCCTTGTCATACAAGACTAGCTGATCCCATTGGCAATACCATCTTTGGCCTGTAGTGTTGAGAAACACCCACACATAGTCTCACCCTTTAATAACAATAAATAAGGAATATTACCCCATTCTCTGAACTTCCCTGCATTCCTAAAATGTTTTTATAATAGTCTTCATTCAGCTGTGCAGCCTGGTTTACAATGTAAATAAGAGATTTGTGTGTAGAATAGACGATACTCTAATCATGGCCTCTAATTGCAGAGTTCATGGAGAAAAGTAAAATTAGGTGCCTTATGGCTCAGCTAATGAGAAAACCAGAAGCTATCAATTTACTTCAATGAAACAAAGCAAGATTGGAACAAGTAGCTTTGAAGCCACAGAAAACTTTGTTAATTGGAAACATTAGAGTTCTTAGAAGTCTAGTGTGTATATAATTCCTTGCAGATCTCACTACTGTGGCAGCTCACTGTATCTGTTTAATTTCACTAGAGATCTTAGTGACTGAACTGCTCTTCATTGTTTGGAAAAACCTAATTTACTCTGTGGAAGGCCTGGAGCCATAAGTGATTACAATAGCCCTGGATGCCTTTAATGATTTATATATTTTAAGACGGTTACTGGAGTTAATTCTTTGAGTGTCTGCTTGTAAGTGATCTGTTAGGGCACAGGAGTACCACAAGTACAAAATAATGTAGTCATCTAGCAACTACCAGAAAGCTTCCATATATACTTTATTGTTATGGAATATAACATATGAGGATGTTAGATGGAGATTTTATTACTGAAGTCTAATGAAATTATTAGTATTTCATTTTAAAGTCTCTTTTCCTGTATAGAAATTAGCTTTCTCTGCTGTTATATTATGTTATACAGACAATGTTATATTGTATACTAAAAGTAATTTTTGACAATTAGCAGACTTCAGTTGCCTTAGAGAACACAATTCGAGGTACACATCCTCTGTGTGTTAAGAGCATCGTTTCTGTTGGGTAGTAGTTCTGGCATATTGTAAGCTTCATTTAAGATAACCCTAATCGAGGAGGGAAGGGAAAGTGCAGCGTCCTGTTTCATGTTTAGGAAAGTGAAATATCTTAACCCTATGATATTAGATTGTGTCCAAGGGGCACTCTGAAGCCTAGTAGGCTCACGGGCTCAAGGACTTTTTTTGGGTCAATTTATCTAAATCTCATGTCTGGTAGTCTATAGCCAACCCTTCTTAGAGCAAAAGAGATGTTTTGAAAGTAGGCATCTGTAATGAGGCATGTGAATTAGGATCTGAACTTCCTACTTCTTTTCGTGTGCTCTGAAGGGAGCCCAGAATGGCCAGCTGAGACATAGAAGTTTGCTATGCAGGATGACTGTTAGGATATTTAAATTTACAGGTCTATATGTAGATGCCTATTCAGTGGTCTGTGTTCCTATCACCAACAGTGATAGGAAATGCTGACTGTAGAGAGCAGAAGGGTTATTAATTTGACCAGCCACAAGGAAAACACCAGTAAAAGCTGTTAAATCTGTTCTAGGCCAAGATGTCAATGGTTATCCATGTTACTGGTGTTCTTGTTTTGCTATGAAAAGAAAGTCATGACATTTAAGGACTTCAACATCTGCCAAGGCCAGGCGAACTGAGAGTAGGCCAGGTGGGACTGGAGATTCTACTTCTCTCTAGGCTGCCTTCCAGTGCTAAGCCATCTTTATGTCATTTCTGTTAATTTTGTTTTCATTAGAAATTTCCTTCTTTGCCACTTACACCTTTAGCTTCATATCCATTCATTGTTTACTTTCAGGAAATGTCTCCCTTCTGAAGTGAAATGAAAATAATAATGTAAAAAGGTGATTTTTTTTTTTCACAATTTGTCTGGTTTTATTTTAAACCTGATTGATTATTGGAATCATCAAGAAATTCCACACAGCACCTTCCATAACTTTTATTTTGATTAGTAATAGCTTTATATTTTAAGGCAAATCTTTTGATTCATTAATGGCATTTTAAAACCATCAAACTTTAAATGGCTGTGAGTGTATTCTCTGTTTCTGGAGGCAGAATGTTCTATTGTAGAACTGTGTCAGTGAAACTCTGATCATGGCATATGATCTTTGTTTCCTCCTTTTCCATTAGGCTGTTTTAAATATTTAATATTTTGAGGAATGCAATATTTTTGTTTATTTCCTTACTTGGTATTTAGTTGTATAGTGTATTGCATGACTCAGCTATAAACTAAACATGATTGACAGATAGTTCTTGGTTCTGTATTTGCCAAGTCACAGGAGGTGACAAATTCATTTAAATTCATTTCCAAAAAAAGAGTTGTTCTCTTTTGTCCTCCAAGATCTCAGGCTTCAGTTTTCAGTAGGACAACCGTGCATTCCAAGAACATCAGCCTTGTTATTTAATCTGAAAAAAGAATATTTGGACATTTACGTCTTTTTTTTTCCTTTTTTTTGAAAAACTGTCTACATACACACATCTGAAAGCAAATGTAATAGCTTTCTTGTCTGTTGTGTAGTGAGAATTTCATGCAGTAGCAGATCATTACAAAAGCAAAAGAAAACCATCTGTTGTGGTTTTATTTTTTGAAGAATGACTATATTTAAATAACATATCTACCCGAAGGTACAGATGGTATTCCTTTTTCTAGTGTGACACAGGTACAGAAGGAAAAATGAGTATTGCTTTTCTGCAAAGTATTTTACACAGTACTATTCACCTTCTGTGGGGGCAAATTAATTTTAAATAGCTGGTTAAAGGTATTGACCTTTGATGGTAATATAGATTTCATGCACTTTAAGCAAAATCTATTATGCTATTGCAAGCTGGGGGAATAATGGGTCTGTTTTGTTCCCTGAATATTAAAAGGATCAATTGAAGTGTCTCAGAAAACTGCATATAGAGCCAAAACCATTTTTGTATGGTTTAAATCAGTTAAAATATTGTGCAGATATTGCAAATACAGACCATGGTTTGTTAAATTCCTACTAGCAAGGGGATTACTCTTCAACTGCAAAATAGAAGAAATAAATTTATTTTTCTGCCTTGCAGCAGTAGGTAGAATTAAAAAAAAAAAAAGAAGCTATGTGTTAGTGCAGAATCCTACACTGAAGACAGTTTTTAACATTAGCCAGAAATAGCCAACTTGTAAATTACTACAATAAGGAGAATTTCCCTGAAGCCAACAGTTAGCAACATACGGGGAATGACGTGCAGGAAAAATCTGATTTAGGAAAGTAGTGGGCAAGGATTAAGAAAAAAATCTGCAAACCTGACACTTTACAGTTATCTAGAATGTGATAAGAAGATATACCAAAACTATTTTTGATTTAAACTATAAGTTAATTTGAATTTATCCCTAAAATCTGGTGTGATTGCACTAAAAATCCCACACAGCTGCTCACCCATTCCCTTCCTGACAAGGGGAGCAAGACTGCTTACCAGTTACTGTCACAGGCTAAACAGATTCAGCTTCCTGAAAATTGTCAACTGGAATATGTTCAGGTAGTGAGAAACAGAAAGACAAACATTAGAAAAACACTTTTCCTTCCCTTTTCCCAGGCTTTCCTTCACTCCAAACTCCTCTACCCTCACAAGCAGCACAAGGAGGTGTGGGGGAGCTCGAGTCAGTATGTGGCAGTCTCTCTCTCTGCCCTTTTTCTTCTTCACACTTTTCCTGTGCTCCAGTGTGGGGTTTTCACAGGCGTGGAGCTCCTTCAGGAGTGTCTGCCTGCTTTGCCATGGGTCACACTTGGCTGCCAGGCTCAGCTGTGTCCTGCTGAGGGTCTGCTAGAGCTCACGGGACAGCCCCTGGCTCTCCCCACACAGCCTGTCCCTACAGCTCCACAACTGCCAACACTTGGACAATACATCTTGTTGTGTGCTTCTCAACACTCTGGCACTTTTGTGAGAATAAGATCAAAATGAAAATCCCAGTTCTGTCTATTTTTCGTCAGGTTTGATTGTTATTCGTTAAAAGGAATGAATGTGTACACCAAAATGTTTTAATGTTGAGGTTGTGCTACAGAAACCCTTAGGCAGATCTAGTAATCCAACAAGGGGAAAAAATCTTAGAGCTGCTTCAGTGCAGTCAAGAAAAGCAATGGATATAAATCAATATCATTTCAGAAAAATACTGGTCTAGACTTTAATATTTAAAACTCTTTCACAGACATAAAGGAATTATTGCTAATATAACTGCAGTTAGAACAGACTAAAATGCCAACACAGATTGTTAGCACTAAAGATCAGCAATCTTCAGCTAAAACTAAATCCCTTGATATATTTTCTGTTTTAGAGCCACATGCACCATGATCTTGATTTATCCTTACAAATTTTCTTTCAACAATATTGATGCAGTAGGTTGACAGAAAAATAGGCAATCAAGACCAAACAGCCTCAGGGTTGCTCAAAGTTTTTTCACTTTGATTCTTGTTGATCACGAATCACCTACCCATAAGATTATCACACACACAAAAATCTGTTTTCTTCAGAGAGCCTGAATAATTGATGGTAGGAGTTAGGTGTTGGTGTTGCCACTAAGAACAGAGGAACAAATGAAATGTTTCAGTAGGTCCTTTCAAAAAACGAAGCACATGGGAAACGTGACACATTAGAAAATGTCATAATTGAGAATGCTCATGTTCCTTTGGCCTTTGTGTTTTCTAATAGAAGTGTGAATAAGCTGCCTTAATTTTTAATTTTTTCTAGTTCTTGGGGGACTGTCTTTGAAGTCTTAGATTCTGCCTAATATTTTGTGCTTCCAGCATGTTACTCATATGTTTCTATCAAAGGGAAAACCTTTAAATTCACTGACTTTTGACACTGAAATGAACATTTAAAATTACAGCCAGTAGTTTATGATCTAGTTTTCTAACAGATGCTAGAAGGAAAACAGGCATCTCCTTGACTAATAGGCTTTGCTAAGATTTGGAAAAGATCGTGAAGAACATCAGAAACTGGGGATGCCCTTTCAGTATCCTTTCAAACAACTTATCAAGAAATAATCTAATTCATTACCATCAGAAGCATATTTTCACTTTTTATAGAATTCCTAAAACTATAACCCTTATCAAGTTGGAAAAAAATGTCAGTGCCCGTAGTGCACCCACAGGCCCTGCAACCTCTCCTCCACCCCTGCTCCCAGGGGCTTGGCTGCTGTGCTCAAGGCCAGCTGTGATGGGAGCTGTTGGATGGGAAAGAGGTAAGCTGGGAGCAGCACTGTCATAATCTTTCACCCATCCTTTATCTCTGCAGCCACATTTCATCTCGGGTCCTTGCTTCAGGTAGTCCTGTGCCCAGCCATGATCCTTGCTGACCCCAACCCTGGACCACTGACGTGACTCCTTGCTTCATCTGATTTACCTGGATTTCTTGCTAGAGGCTTTTCGGGCAATCACAGGACTTCTGTTGGCCCTGATACCCATCATCAGACCTGCTCGATTTTCAGTTTTGGGTACTGTGGGACTGTGCCCTGGTCAGTGAGGGTGCTGACCTGCCTGGCCTGTGTTCACCCTCAGCTCCTGCCTCCCTTGCATGTGTTGAGTAGTCTGCTTTTACTACTCTCTCACAAAAAAAGTTAACTATAACATATTAAAAACCTTGCAGTAAGATCTGTAGTGTAGAAATACCATCTGTGATGATCTCATTTCAGACGTGATATTTAACACAAGTAGCTGCAGACAGTGATATACTTCTTTTGCTTCTGTGTTCTAGTATTAATATTACAAATAAAATAATAAATATGCAATACATATCCATAAATGAATGCATTAATATTAAGCCTTGAGATTGTGCCAGTCTTTTGAAATAAATTACAAAAAATATTTTTGTTTTCATACAAGGTAAGAGACAGTTCACTTCACTAATTTTAGCTGAAACGATCATCAATGTCCTTATTGTAGAAGACAGAGGAATAAAAGCATGTTCACTAGAGTGGGGGAATTGTCACTCTGATATCTACATGAGGAGGAGGTGGGAACTTCACTTCTGATAGCATATTCAGACTAGAAGGAAATAAGCCTTATCAGCCCAGAAAGCCAACTGTGCCTTGGACTGCATCCAAAGCAGTGTGGGCAGCAGGTCAAGGGAGGTGGTTCTGCCGCTCTACTCTACTCTGGTGAGACACCACCTGCAGTGCTGCATCCAGCTCTGGGGTCCCCAGTACGGGAAGGACATGGACCTGCTGGAGCGAGTACAGGGAAGGCCACCAAGGTAAGCAGAGAGATGGAGCACCTCTCCTATGAGGAAAGGCTGAGAGAATTGTGCGTGTTCAGCCTGGAAAAGAGAAGGTTTTGCAGTGACCTAGTTGCAGCCTTCCAGTACCTGAGGAGAGCCTATAGGAAAGATGGAAAGAGACTCTTTACATGGGCACGTAGAGACAGGACAGGGACAATGGTTTTAAACTGAAAGAGAGTAGGTTTAGATTAGATATTAGGAAGAAATTCCTTACTGTGGGGATGGTGAGGCACTGTAACAGGCTGCCCAGAGAAACTGTGGATGCCCCATCCAGGGGAGTGCTCAAGGCCAGGTTGGATGGGGCTCTGAGAAACCTGGCCTAGTGAAAGGTGTCCCTGCCCATAACAGGGTGGTTGAACTAGATGATCTTTAAGGGTCCTTCCAAAGCAGTCTATGAAACTAAATATGCTTCACTAAATATACGTAATGGTATCTTAAAGGCAGACAGGCAAAACCCTCCAGCAACGATCAGTCTGATCAGCTGCAGTGAATTAGAGCTATAGGCCTCGGTAGTTTTGCAAGGATACATTCTTTTGCAGAATCTGAAAATATTAGCTTCCCTTCTCACACAGTAAATGTTGCTGGCATGTATCTGTTTGTATGCTGACCTTTGAAAATCAGATTCACATAATGCCAAGCGATGTGCACAAGGGCTATTGAACAATGTAACCTCACAAAAATAATGCTGTTTACAAAGATATCTAATAAGCATCCAGAAAAGTCTTTCTAAAACTTTCAGCAGATAAAATAATAGCTACATCTGAATATTTCAATGAATGACAATCAGTATTTAAAGAATTGTACCATGACTTTTTTTTTTTTAACGTGTCTATCATATTCTACGCTGCAGAGAAGAAAAATACAAATTATAAAACGTGGTATCCCCTGAATTATAGAAGTGTAGGAGAGGCCCATCATACATGGGGTGAAAAGAGCCTTGCATCTACAGCTCTGTGCAGGAAGGGCAGATATAGTTACAATGAGAGAAGACTCAAGTATGAGAAGAGTGAATGTCTTCTCAAAGCTATTGCAAGTTTTTAATGTACATTTGTGTTTGCAAGACAAGATGCTGTTGACCTCTCCTTAAGAATGTTAAGCCCATTGGAGAATGAGACCTGCATGTTACAGCAAGAGTGGCTGCTGGGATGTGTGCAATGGGTGCAGAGAGTGCTTCAGTGCTTTGCTTTGTACTGGTCCCAGGAATGGCTGTTCCCCTTGCATGCTTCTTTCTACTGGACATTTGTGAGGAAAATGTGTTTAATAGCAATCCTCAGTTCTGTTTGCCTTGTGTTTCTTTATCACTGAAAGTTTTAGAAAGTTATTTTTGCATTATTTTGCTGAGGTTTTTCTATTCCTTTTGGTTGTCACTTCTATAACCATATACCAGAGAAGGTGAGACAGCCAAAGCACATGAAATGGTCTTGTCAGGTGTTTTTCTTAAACAGTGAGAGGTAATTTATTTTGTAGCTTTTAGGTTATGCTCCTGCCTGTCATCAGCGCTGATACTCATCACCAAATGTGTGCCCTGCAGGGTCACTGCTGTTTTAACTGTTCCTTCTCCATCTTATCTCCTGCAGAATTCCTGAGCCATGTAGCCCTTCTGATTTTACAGGGTATTTGGAATGTTTTTTCCATCATACGCCTTTTTTTTTTGACTTTCCATTTTTTGAAATGTGAATCCGTTTCCATAGTAGATGGCAATGTGTTTTTCTTCCTCTTTTTATTCATGCTGGCTGTTGTCCCATTTCAGCTGAATATCTAAATGACACTTCCCCTTTGAAAAGCAATGTGAAGGTCATTCTTTGATTCAGGTGGTGAGAATTACTTACTGTATGAGTAGCATGTTGTTGTTCCGTCTAAATTCCTGGAAAGTATCTCTCCCTGGGGATGGAGAACAGACTCCCCAGAATTATGTGCTTGATTAAGGGAAAGCACTTATTGATAAGGTCTCCTTGTTTGAGCCTCAGAGAATGATACATGTGCGTGCTTGATAAATCTGCTTCTCAGCTCCCCACCGGAGAAGTCTTTGCTCAAAGCCTAATAGCTCCTAATTTCTTGGAATTCAAAACTACACTTCCAAGGCTGCAACTTAGATTATTTTTACATGTTTTCGTGATATTTTTTGTAAAGGTAGAGAAAGGGAAACTCTATTGTTTCTGCAGCATTTTCAGATCAACTCTGGATATTTAAAAAATGAAGTCTGTGGAACCGTGTCACTTTGGTACCTCTCTAGCTAGGCTAATTTACTTCTATTTGTGTAATGAAATATGTATCATTCCTTTATACAACTACTAGTTTGAAGCCAGTAAAGCTGTCTTGAATAGGTTTTGGATTCACGCAGACTGAATTTTGTTGCACTGTAGCATGGTTTATGTGTTTTCTCGGAGTTGATGGCTGCATTACATTTACAATAGAAAATAATACAGCAGTTAATGCAACTGAATGCTTTTCTTGATTTCTTCTTCAACATGAGCAGTTAATCTTTCAATGGCCATGTTTTTTGTGACCCCAGATAGGTCACACCAAAGTTCTATAAAAGGCAATTTACAAGGAGTAAGGATCAGTATTTCATGATTAATAAAAGAATGTACTGCTGTGTTAATTCTCTGACTATGTTGGGTGTAAGTCAGTACTATATTGCTAGAAAAGGCTGAGTGGACTCAGCTGGCCCCTGCTCTCAGCCTGTAAGCATTACTGTAATTTATGTTAAACATGATGAAGGAAACAAACCGACAATAACTGTGTTTCACTCTGAGTATTTTTTTTTTAATTATTATTTTTCATTTTTTCTTCCTGGGAAAATCAGAAACTGGTCTTTCTAATTTGTGGATTGTGAACTTAGATTTCATTTTTGAGTGTTTGAGGTTTTTCCAGACAAAAGAGGTAGTACATTAATTTCCACCTGTTTCCTCTCTCCTTGAAACCCAAAACTTGTTCTAATTGTTTACTGGACATATCAAGAGGAAGAAAAAATTGGCATGAGTTCTGTCAGCAGTACTTAAGTATGGCTGCCTTCATCAGGTATAAAATGCTTCATATATTTTTAAACTTTAATCTTTCCTTCCTGACAACATTAGAAAAAACTTCATCTGCACCAATGAGGTTTCATTTTGTCTGCTCAGTCTTCAATGTTGTATGTTTAAAATGTTAAGTCGGCACTGCAAATGATAATTAATTTTGGGTGTATATTGCCCTTAGGTATTTGGGAGAGTTCTGTCACTGGGACAAGAATGTTAAACCATTAATTTACTGTTGCAGAAAGCAGGAAATAGGTAGAAACAGGAAAGAAAAAATAAGATTTAATTGATGTCATGCAGCATTGGTAGTCTATAAGTATCATCAGGTAGTTTCAAATCATTACTCTGAAATGTGATGAAGGCATAAAAGCTTTAGTTCTGACAAAATACATTGATTGTTAGGAGACACAGAACATTCTATGAAATTTGCCTTGTGTTCTGGTCTAGCAACTGTCAGGCAGTAGGATGTTAAACACATTCTCCTTTGGGGACATTGTCTGATTTAATCTATCAGTATATATCTACCTATCTATCTAGATAGATACAGATATATATACATGTATGTGTTTGCCTAAATTACATTCACGTGAAAGATCACAGGGTTAATCCAGATGCAGAAAATGTAATTTTATCCATGTCATGTTTGCATTTGTGTTTTACGTTTGGTGTTCTTTAGTATCATTTAGGTGACAGAAGAGAATAGGAAGATAGGGCTCACCCTGAGCATATCACTTCAGAGCTGAAACTCTTACGAGTGTTGCAGGCAACAGAGCATAAAGCAGTGTGTACAGTGGCATGTTAGAAAAAACAACATTGGAATGCTTTGACGAACTATATATCCTACACCCACTTATACAAGTTCCAGGGCAGATTAAAACTAAGAAATTCAAAATGTGATTTTACCCTCAAACATGCTTTAATTTTTTTTTGTAATGTAAAGAACTGCAAAAACTGTTCAAGAAAAAATGTTAAATAGATATTAATTAAATTAATTTATAGTTTTTCCTTTTTCAGCTCAGTGACAAATGTGGAAGAGGAACAAAAAATAATTTATTCATATGAGTTTTTGCTATGTCGTGGCCAGGACAGAGAGGAAGAATTTTTATACTCAAATTACATTTTCTATATATGGGTTTAAATAATCACGTGGAGCTAGAAGCAGAAGACTGAAGCCCAGAATTTTGGTTATTTATTCCAATCAAACCAAAGCCAGTTGCTAATTTAACCACTTCACACTTTTGTTGTATCCTGTTTCTTATTTTAAACCTCTTCAGACTGGAGACCATGCTTTCTTTTGGTTATAGACTGCCTTGCTTATCTTTTTAACACTGTTCTTTGACAACTGTTCTTTCAGTAGCATTGCTGACACAAGCAGTCCCATACCCTTCATTCCTTTCATCCCCTCCCATTTGTTCCTACTGCCACACCACATTTCCTCGTGGTTTATGGGGCCTTGAAATGGTCCAGGCTCAGCTGGAGAACTAATCCCAGTTAAAAATAACCCAGGCACAAAAAAAAGTGTTGAGTTTTAAATTCATTTGCTTGACTTCACAATCTCTCAAGCAGTTGAGCCACCAAATTTGAGGGACTGGTCTGGGTACTGTGATGCATATGCAGGGCTGGAAGAATGCAACCAAGAAAAAATTTAATTAAGTCCCAAACACTTGACTGGCTTCCTTAGGTTTTTTGATTATTTTCCCAGTCACAGCTATTTCACAGTCCCAGTGGGTCTCATGATATTGCAGGTTCTTTACCTGCAACTGCTCTTGCTGTCAGTGGGAGATCAGGGCGGTTTATAGGATATTGCTCACTGACTTAAATCATCCATGTATCAACTGATGAAAATAGGAATAAACTTTTTGGTAAATGTAGGTAAGTAAAGGCTCTAAAAATATGCACTAAAGTCTAATTAAATGTTGATTAAGCTTTTAAAAACCCAGAACATCTTTATTGATGAATAAAATAGCAGAAGGCTTTATCCTTTTCTTTTTCCAGGTGTAGAGCTGAATTCCTTGCGCCAAATGAAGATACAGAGAGCTATGACAATGCTTACAGATGTCCGACAGCTCATCTCAAGTGGCGGGAGTGTGAATCAAAAGAATGATGAAGGAGTTACCCTGGTGAGTAGGAACATGTAATCACCACCCCGGGAATATGCATGTATTGCAAGAAGTTCAGCGTGTTTGCAAGGCAATTCTCTTAAGAAGGAAAATAAACCAAGATTTTGGTTGTATTTGGCCTTTTGAATATAGATGTATGTCAATTCCATGCATAATAGAGATTTTTAAATAGGGTTGTGCAACATCTCAATGACAACTTTTTTGCTCCTATAAATATGCAACATAAAAATTAATAGCAAAAATATTAACATCTTAGTTTCAGGCTGCAGGAGATACTTGTGGTCTCTGACAATCTGTGTGAGAGAGGGGCTGAAACTTCACTGAGTGATCCCTTTTTTTGCCTCCTGTCTTCTGGCTGACTCCTACTAAAGCATTGTTTCATGTAGCGATCCCATCTTGATTCCATGTATTGAAGTATTCACCATGTGTGGACAAGCACTCTTACTCCCAAATTTGCATGTTATTTGTAGTCACTGGGTTTTGTTATACTTTTTTTCTGCAAATAGATCTTCTATCCCTTTGTTTTGTCAAGACTTCTACTTCTTCAGCTGCCAAATAATTCTAAATTGATGTGTATTTCCATAGCTTGTCTGTGGAACGTTCCCTTTGCATATAAGATCTTCAACACCATTACCAATCAATCAATCAATCAATGAATGGTAAATCAGCAGTGTTAATATATTGAATAACTTTTTTAAAGTACTTTGTTTTTCTCTGCAAATACTGTACTGATATAATTAGAGCACTAATAATTATTACTATCATTTCTGCATTTGCATTGAATTACATTGCATGATAGTGAATTATTAATGTTCCATACTTTATTACCTGTGCAGTGTTTAAGCTATAATCAAAAAAGTGATCAGCCTCACATCTGGGATGATTGAATCCAGCCACTGGTTCTCTCTAAAACAGAGCACTGGGGCTTTTGGGGTGGCCACCCCAAGGCAGTTAAGTGTTTAAAAGCAGGAGGGAAGCAGGGACGGGCTGGGAAGAAACAGCACAAGTTTTAGTTTATTTCATAAAAGCATTAATTTACCTTCTAGTTTTCTGATATTTTTATCTAAGCTGCTAAATCACATAGCTATTGTACTTAACTTCTATTGCTATTTTAGTCAGAATTGTCTTAGTTAAACTGAGTTATATACTTAGATAAATCTTACTGTATGAAACCTTTTCTGCAGTTAGCTGGAATAGCTGAAATACATTTCTGAAAGGTGTTTAGAAGAACTGAAAAATACTGGGAGATAAACATTATGTATACTTTGTTTTTTGCTGTTTGCTTAGTAGAATGTTGAAGAAAGGGATACTTTTTGCATGAACAGTTTTTATGCTGAAATCTGATTTTTTCAAGGAGTAGATGCAAAGTAGGTAATTTTGCTTTTCTTTGAGATTTCTATTATGTGAAACTTTTGTCTGACAAACTGGTGGAAAATCCAGACTTTGTTAAGCAATTCTCTCTTTATTAATGGGTGTCGAGTCAGCAAGTCTGACATAGTTATATATTTATATCAGAGGGTTCTAGGAACAGGGTTTTGTTCCTCTACATCTATCTGTACAAAAAAGACAAGTATCTCTGTTTTAAGTCTCAAATCAGTTTTGTTTTCTCTTGACAGAATACATATCTAAGTCCATGTGTAAGTTAAGATTAATCAAGCAAGAAATTATTGTTGTAAATACATAAATACACACATTCTCATAGATTCATAACACCTACATTAGTGCACATGCAATAGACAGACACAGCATATTTTGCAAAATTAATTTTTCTGTTGTATTCTCCTGTAATAGTTTTTCTTTGAAAGATTTCAGCCATAAAATATTTCCTATGAGCTTTTAAACTGCTTGAAAATAGCACTTGTCAAGTTGAGGCCTGAATAGAAAATGTAATTCCTTCTGTAAAACACACCCTCTCTCCACCATGAAGCTATGTCAAATTACAGGAAAAATTTGAGGGTTTTGTACGTTGGAAATCATTGCATGCAGAATCAAAGTTCTGCCCCCAGGGGAGTTCTGCACCCTTTCCAGGGGAAGATTTTGGATGAGTTGTACTGTATTCCTTTCCTTTGCATCAATCATGTTGACAGTGAAAACTTTATGCATACTCTGCATGTGCAGCTGAACCAAAAATAGCAGGTAAGGCAAATAATATCCCAGACTCTCATATCAGTGTCTCCTATTCTTACAGTGAGTTTGGAACTACACAGTTGTAGTAACAGGTTTATTGCAAGACCTTTTTATTGTCATTATCCATCCATTTCAATCATAAGAAAAATAATACCTTCAGCTAACAAAGCTTCAAGGAGAAAAAGTCATGCAGTTGGGCTGTGTGGTTTGGGGATACAGGTACCATCTATAATCTCACTTCTCAATTTCTGCAATATTCCTATGCCCTATTCTTACTGACCAGTGTGAGTATTAAGTCCTTCTGACTGGGGATAAGCAGTTATATTGTGCCAAATTCCCAATTAAGATCTTGTCCTCCTTGTTCCCAGAAATGAAGGGAATGTTTGAAATCAGAGCAGAGGACTATGAGAAAGTAACGACCACTAAACTGTAACCTGGATCAATCTCATCATATGAAATACGTGCCTCAACAGTTATTTGGCATGTATAAGAAACAATTTCCACCAAAAATTGTAAATTAAAATTTTTCCCTGATGTAGGATTCCTTATTCCATTTTCTTCTCTTACTTGATCATTACGAGAGAAAATAGTTTTATTGCCCTTTTATGTCTTCCCCTTTTTCTCTGTTCACAAGACCTGTTTAGTATTATATTGCTTTTATACTTATTTTGTGTACTTGCTATTTGTATTAATTAAAAAAAAAACCCAACACATCTGTTGGGTTTTTTAATATAAAAAATCTCATCCTATAAATAACATATAGTGGAATTGCGGATATAAATGCCAAATACATATAGAGCCTTAAATAATAATACATTGCAAAAGATAACATCCAATTCCTCAAATCAGCCATTAATAAGGGTATTTTTGAGTTTCCTTTTTCCCTTTCTTGCCATTACAGTTTTCGTACTTTATCACTCTTACTGTATTTGCTACTCAGAGTGACAAGCCATGAGCAAGCACAGCTACCTTTGAAGTTGTCCCTGCTTTAGCAGCAAGTTGTGCTACTTGACCTCCTGAGGTTCCTGCTGACCTGAGTTTCTCTCAGTCTGTTACTGCATTTTCCACCCTCCTCCTGTTCCATTTTGGCTCTTTAATGACATTTACAGATACAGAAAATCAACTAAAATTTTTTAAAACAATTACCAATTAAATAATTAAGTATTTAGGGAAGAAATGCAAGTATAGGAAATAAAATCTCTGTGGTTCAAAATTGAGAATATTTTTTGTCACTAATTTTGTGCTGCCGTTGCGATGTGCATGTGTTAATGGATTTGTTTTGGAGTAGTGTCAGCTTAAATCTGGGATATTTGAACTGTCTCAAAAGTTAGTTTTAGGCTCAAAGAGAGCTCAAGCTCTGTTGAAATGTATTATTCTACCTGGGCTCATGAAGTCTTTGAATGTGTTTGAAAGGAAAGGATGTTTGCTTGAAGTTATATGAAAAGTAATAGTCAGATTAGATTGTTTAGTACTTCACAATAACCTAAGATAATATTTTTCTGGTGCATCTTGTTTATAAATGCTAAAAAAGATTCTGCAGTGGTTTTCTAGTCTGTAGTTATCACATGTACATTTTGTATTTGCTGTAACTGTGATTTAGTAAAGATATGCAATAGCACACCATGGATGAGTTCTTTAAACTATTAACATATGCAAAATGTAACTTTTATGTTGCAGCTGCACGTGGCCTGTGCTAATGGATACAAGAACGTTGCATCTCTGATACTTGATCATGGGGCTGATCTCAATGTAGTGGATAATCAGTACTGGACACCCCTACATTTAGCTGCAAAGTATGGACAGGTAAAGCTTGATTTTTTCACCTGCTTCTCTTTTCTTTGTGGTAGTCTTCTGTAGTAATAGCAAATGCTTTCAAGTCAGGGAGACTATTCTTATTTTAATGTAAAAAACTTTCCCATTCATGTACTACAGATGGTGTCTCAAATAACAGGGATCATTTCAGAATGAACCTTGTAAAGCTATCAACCCAGTACATCTCAATCTACCACCAGCAACAGTTTGTCTACAGCAAAAATTAAATTTGCACTGACATTTGAAAGGAAGACAAAATAAACACTTTGTCTGTTATTTTTTTACAGTCTCGTGTCAAAGTTTATTTAGCTAACTTTTTTGCTGTGTGTATTTCTGTGAATAAATGTCCAGGATTCACTTAGCAGTTGCATTCGAAGTTTTCCAGTGACTGAGTTGTGGAAGTGTGTCCTAGGTTTGGAATTTGGAGGCCATACCTAAACATGTCTTGTGCCTCTTAATAGCCTACCTTTTCACTTTTTCTTCACCCTCATTCTCCCTAGACATGCTCAGTGAGTCTTTGTTACAGTTTGACCACTTTGGGAGAGTTCTTCACCGTTCGTCCCCCACCTCCTGATCACCACTTACCCATAGGTATCTTCCAAAAACCTCTTTTAGGCATCTCAGCTCAGACTTCAGAAAATAAATAATACACTTCATAAAAAGAAAATAGTAAAAATGTACTAAAAGTAATAGTAAAAATAAATGTGTTTGAGACTAGTTAGTTCTGCTGGGATATAGATTTCTCCTATTGAGATACCCTGTGCCTGCTCTTTTACAGAGTGTGAAAGCTCAGCATATTTTCAGAATTGATTAAGTCATTCAGTTACATATATATATATATATAGATATAAACATACATATATATGGCCTGAATTGTATCCTCAGTAATTTCAGGTAATGTAAATTTACATAGAAAAATTTTCCACAAAGTTGTACAGAACCAAAGTTTTGTTAGCAAGTGAGGTCTCGTGGGTATTTTGAATTTACTGTAGATTTCATTTTCTCATCCCATCTCTCACTGATCCGTCTGCACTCACTCTGCCTGTGTTCAGACTTCAGTAGGGCAAGAAAGCTCTTACTCAGAAGTAAGGGATAGCAGTGACGCAGTCTTGAGCTGAGGCTTCTTATTCTTACATTTTAGGATGGCTTAAAAGTGAAGGCTTTGTACTGCAACAGTGTGGTTATACTACAGGTGTACATTCCTTCTGTTGTGAAGCTAAACCCGAGTTTAATTGAAGAGGACTTGAAAGAACTCCCTTGTAAGGGCTGGGAAGTTGAACTTTCCTTATGTATGTGTAGCATGTGTATGTTTGCACCACTAACTCTGGATGACTTGAAATACTCTTTTTCTTGTGAAGTTAGGTATTTTTCTTTTTGAAACAGCACTGTACATATAAAGTTTGTAGCTGAAAGTGGCTAATGGAAAAAATGTCTTTCCTTTTGAAGAATTCCAAGAGCTCAGACTACTATTTTGTGACATGATCCTTTTTGTTGGCACTTTTGTTGAACCGTCTCTCTTTATGTCCCAGATGACAATAGTGTTAATTCTTACTATTTCAGGAGTTTTCAGTGAGGAGTCAGGGACCAGCTGCACTAGTCTCTATACAAGCAGCACGGGTACACACAGAGAAAGCCAATGAAGGGACATTGTACTCTTCTTCACTAAAATTAGCCAAATACAGACAAATATCTTCCCTTTATAGTGTCAGTGAATAATAAAGTTTAGAGATATCTTATTACCATTATATATAATTTTCCAGTGTCATTTAGGAGATAAATACAGCTTTCATGTGATTCTGTTTGTAAGAAACAAGTAAATAATTTAAATTCCTTTATAAAAGGGATTTATTATCAGGGAAATATTTCTTTCAGTTACTATGCCATCAGGGTGTTTTCAAAATTTCCTTTCTTATGATGATAATTTTAAAATATCTTTTAGCCTTAGCATGAATTCACATGCATAACATTTATAATTCCATTTTGAGTAACTAATTATAGATTAATATGGGTATTGTTACTATTTTGGGTAAAAGTAGTATGGCAGAAAGAGAATAACTTTAGACAAGACATTATTTGGATAGTCTCTTTTAAATTATATTTATGAGGGAATTCTGGACTTCTCTTACAGTTTCACACTCTTCTAACATGTATTTTTTGTATTTAACATGGCTTTTTTTTTTAAAAAGTCACACTTGAAAAACTTGCTACAGTGATAAGTCTCTATCTTGTACTGGAAGACTGTCAGAAAGTCTATTTGATTTTAGTTTGCTGTCCTTTTAAGTTCTTGGGAGGATTTTTGTCCTTCCAGAAATGTATTTGAACAGCAAAATTGCCTTTTCTTGTCTTATAGCTTGTCTAATAAGCAATGATCCTGTAATTACTGGTCACAGAAATTTCAGAAAACCTGTTTTAAGCCATTGTCACTGAATACTTTGCTAGCACTGGGTCTGCACTACCTGCAACCAAACCCCATCCCGTATAGGAATAGTAGTATATTCCAGGAGCCATAAGGACTAACAGGTTTTCCTGTTTATAAAATAGCTACAGATGTATTTTTCATGTGGAGAAGCTTCTCACCTTAATAAAATGCTATTGAATTAGTTATACAAATTGCAGATTTAGTTTTTGAACTATTTTATGTTATAGACCTTACATACATATAGTTTGCATATTATCTTACGAAAAAATGTTGTGATATGAAGAAATTGTTACACTATTTCAGAGTGACATCCAGACTCATTTGAAGGACCTGAGCTCTATACACATATAGTTCTATGTTTGCAGATACACAAAATGGGGAAAAAACCCTCCACATCTCGCTGTTTGTAAGAGCATAGAAATAATAGAGATGGTACTAATTTACTTTACCTGGAAGAAAAAAAAAAAAAAGGAGGAACTGCGAAAGTTTTAAATTTATAGTGAGAAAATTTAATTTGCATCTGCACAGGAGGAAACTTCTAAAGAATAAAGGCACTGTAAGCTTCTTGTTACAAATCTCAAGTTGTAAATGCAGTGGATTATAAAAATCTTATTGCTCCATCTTCCACAGTAATTTATATGTGAAATTACTGGAGAAAGATACATCAACCTGAGTGAGCTAATCATGTGAAAGACATTGCATTCACACCTTATAATGAACCTGGCTTGTAGAGATTCCTTGGTAATGGCAAACTCATTTTTATTTAGGTTGGGGTTCTTAACTAAATTTAGCCAACTAAATTTAAGGACAAAGCCGAAGCTTTTCCTTGTCTAATGTGAAAAATCACCTCTAGAGCACAATTCAGAAAATCCTGGGGGGTGCATTTAAAGTAGGGGTGATGATTCATTACTTATAGGTCTGACCCTCCTTGGTTATAGAGGTCATGGGCAACTGGCATATGTCAGAGGTGTAATCTGAACATTTTTAAATTCTTCATGAGGAATCCAGATCAAAGTGTGGGGCCAAAGGATGGGTCAACTGCCCACTGGTCTTCTGGGTCTCCCAAGTCATCATGAAGTGGGCATGGAGTTGATGCCTTACATTTAGAAAGCATAAAGCTGCACAGAGTGAATCCTAGAGAAGGAGTAGAGTTAGATACTTACAGCAATACTAATCTTATCAAAAGCAAAACATAGCAGAATTGCTATGCATTATTTCCAGAGAGGGAATAAGTAGAAGTTTTAAGTGTCAGTATGTATTATCTGATGTTGAAAAAAAAATATTATCTGTATCTATCTTTACATATATTTGTAAAGAAAACCAGTTTAATGGATAAATTTAACATGTAAAAACATTATTAGTCTGAAAATTGAAACAGAACATGGGTGAAAGATAAATGAAATGTCCTGTTAGTGACAGTGCATGTAGATCCAGAGAGGAATATTTTTCTTGCATAGGAGTACTGGATATTGCTGGTGAGTTTAAGGGTTGTGTACAGGATATGGCTACTGAGTACAGAACAGGGAAGCTGAGGCTACTGCCTGAAGGTCAGTCTCTGTAAAACAAGAATCTGCTTTACAGGAAGAGATTAGACTATCAATGAGTGCAACAGACTGTTAATTGAAATACTACCAGCCTGCAAGCATTAAAAATAGGCCTATTTTTAAACAATTTTATTCTGAGTTTCTAGGACTGTTGTCATTTCCCCCCCATAAGTATTAAGGCTAAAAGCAATTTTAGGGTTTTAATGCATATTGAGATATTAACATTATACCAAAAAAAAAGATATTATTGAGTTATTAAGATCAGAGTTGCTTACCTTAATAATTTTACCTTAATAAAATGATGGAAAATAATAAGCTCTGCAACACACATCCAAATCTGCATCTGTGACACATAAAAACCTCTTCAGAATAAAATTTTGAGGGTAACAAAGCTAGCCTCAAGAAATTAGAATCTGTCAGGGTTGCCTGTGTAAATTTATCAGGGTCTTTTGGACATACACATTTTTAACCCTGTTTTTGATGGCAGCCGGAACTCCTTTGTCTCACTCTCGCGCAGCAGGGCAGTGTTGGTGTATTTGTGGTTGCTGTCTGTGCACACCAGCGCAGGGCACACGTCACCACTTGGGTACCACCCTGCCCGTGCTGGCACTGGTGCCAACTGCAGAAGGGCAACTTGTGTCTCTCAGGCTGGCCCCTCAATTTGAATTTGGCACAGCAATCGCTTTGTGGACAGCTAGTAATCTGGCATTGGTAGTGATGTCCCTGCTGGACATCTTCCAGCTGCTGTGATCAGGAGAGCACACACTCGCCTTCCCCGTGGTGGGAATACGCTGCAGCTCTGACATTTGCCTTGGGTACTCTGGCACAGTTCCCAGGCACAAGCTGTTTCTTTGTTGTTTATCACAGAAATGTCACCTTTCAATCAGCTATCAGAGACATGCAGGTCAGAGCTGACTCTGCAGTAGCTTAAACACTACCTCTCCCAAAATTTCATCCTTGAGGGATGATGCCTATGTCTAAACTGTTAAATCACTAAATGAAAGAGAGCTAGGGATTAAGCCAGGCAACAGTCTGGCTCACATTCATATTGTTTGGAGCTAGTTCCCTCTACAGGAGATTAATCATGTTTGTAGAGAGCTGGTTGGAGTGGTCCAAAGGAGAGCCAGGGAGAGAGCTAACAGTTAAGCAGAGTGGATTATAAGGGATACTTAAGCTTGCTTCATTGCGCTCTCTTACTTAGTGAGACAGATTTAGCCTCTGGCTTAGGTTTAAAGGGTTTCATGATGTCAAAAAAAAACCGGATAAGACATTTGTTCAACTGCTGACTAGGACCTCTGCAAGAGTAACTCCTGTACTAGCAAGGATTTTTTCCCATCAGTAAATTGGAAATATCCCAAATAAATAAAAAATGTTTATCCCAAATAATTAAGAAGTGTTTATAGATATCAGATTCCTACCTCGTGTTTCTTAGCATATTATATACATCCTGTGTCATTTTCAAATGTGTGAAAATGTCATTCTGTAAGTATATTCTCCCTCACACACATTTGGTTGGTCTGAATCATCCCCCCTGATTAGTTAGTTCATCAAAACACAGCACTTCTTTCAGATTGTAAAAGGGACTCTGCTCCTTGCTGAAGTCACAGAGAACACACAGTCTTACAATGTGAACTAATTTGCTCAGCATTACCATAACAGATTAGTCATGTGACTCAACTGTAGTCGAGTGACCTGTAGTTTCTTATTTTTTGAGTGCATTTTTTTCTTTAAGAGCTCAAAACAGAAAAAAAAAATCCGCATCTGTTGGAATATGTTTCAATGTAGAGGGATATATTAATTCATTGCTGGGAATGATACTTAATGTCATCAAGTTTGGGCAGTGACATAGTAGTTCCTTTGAATGCAATTTCTGAACTTCTGCAGCCACACTACACAAATGTTTTCAATGAAAAGAGCCTAAAAAGGAGGGTGCTTATTTAGTGTTTCAAAAAGAATAGATTATAGTCACTCAGGGAATAAATATTTTCCCTGTCAAGTAGTTGGAGTCTTTAATTTATGGTCAGAAAATCCTCTAGAGGATGCTTTATCCAGACATATCTCACCCTTTTTTCTTTAGTCTTTTTGTTCATGTTTGGCATATGGGATTGTACTCAGGTAGAAGAGCCGTATTTCCGTTCAGATCAAATTGCACTCAGTTTCCTTAAACAGAGAGACCACTTTGGCATTTCTGCTTGTGATATCTTTCTTTCACTCCCAATATATTCACAAAATTTCTATAAATGATTCAAATGCTGGTTGTGGCGAGAGAACATAAGGCAAGAAAGCCTAGATTCATGCAATACCAAATAATAAGAAAATAGTTTGACCTTCCTATACAGACAGAGTAGGGACAATCTCAGTATACAAAATTACTATAAAATTCTCAGTGTTCACGTGTGTGTTTTTAAAGCTGAGGTGTGCACAGTCTACACTATATATTTGGTTATTTCAGTATCTGTCTGATCAATATAAATTTTGTTTTCCTTAAAATGCCATTTATAGTGACTTTCATATATGAGAGGTAAGTATGAAAAAGGAGTCTAACAAGGCTTTTCAGGCACAAGCTTTGAGAAGTGACAGATTTGTGATCTTCTCTGTAATATAAATATATAACTTGTAGGACCATAACTTATAAGCATCTTTAATCACAAGATCACATAATATTTCCCCTGATTTATTTTATTTTTTCTCTGTCTCATTTCCTGGTGGATTGAAAAATGGAAATGTAGGTTATCAGTCTTGAAGTAAAGACTGATAAAGTTTTTAAATCAGCTGCAGAAAAGCATTTAAGTGACCTTTGTCACTTGCTTTAATAACTGAGAACAGCATTAGGCTTCCCTTTTTTTGCTTGAACTATTCCAGAGGTTTAAAAGGCATACTCTTAGACCATATAGGTTAAACTTGCTGACTGCAGAAGGATAGTGGTGACACTTGGGAAACGTGGGTTCCGTTCCAGGCTCTGTGCATGAACAGACGCAGTATTTACGGTTCATTCCTCCCACACATAGCCTGATTTGTCCCATTGCCTCCAGTCTGTTCCATTCTTATTCTTATTCTATTGCCTTATTGTCCAATTCATTTGCCTGGCTTCATGTTCGCTCCTTACATGTTTTATCCAAATCCTGATTCCTTGCACAGTCAGCTTCTGCCCCTCCTCCTCTCCCTGGTGTCAATTCAAGCTTTCATTTTTTTCTACTTTGACTTCATGCCAACCTTCCTGCCCTTCTGTCCCACTTGCTTACAGTCCCAATCTCCCTTGTTCAATCTCAGTGTTTTCATCCTCACATGTCACTTTCTTCTTTCATTTTTCTGATTGGTCTGTCTCTACCTACATCCTGGCTCCTTGCCACATTTCTCTTCTTTCCTTTCACTTCATTTATTTCATGCTGTTAGTTCCAAATTCCAGCTTTTTATCTATGCCCTCTTCTATTACACACACTCCCCCCATCCCCCATGCTTTCTACCCTGCTGCTAGTCTTATTCTCACAACCTACTTTTTCTAATCTGTTCCACTTTGCTGACCACAGGTGGTTATGGTCCCCTTTTCTTTGCATCCAAATAGAAAAATAAATCTTCCTAATCTATATTGTATTAGGAAAGGAGATCTGTAATGAGTTTCAGACATCATTTCCTGTGTTTAGAGCAGTACTGTGGATCAGATTTGCAATTGCAGAGGAAATGCTATTTAGCCTCTGAGCACTGTTGCTCTTTTTTAGGACTTTACCTATGAAATTTTGTCTTTAAGGGACATACAGTTATCTAAGGCATACGATTATGTAATGGAGGACAAATACATGATCTTAAAAGCTGAGTTCATGGAAACTCTAATGGCTTAATAGTTACCTTACTCCCTGATGCTGGGAGTCTCTGTCTTGGAATTTGTTTCACTCCACTTACTACACTGTAGTAAGGTTCCTAACCTACATTTTCCTTTTTTATGTCCTTGATGCTTGGTAAAGTGCCTATTATCACCCCATTTAATTAGTTAAATAGTCTCCAGTGTTATTCTAAGGAGTTGTACTGCTCCATGACTTATCTGATCTTATTTATTCGATCTGTGGAATATATGGTTAGCATTAAACTACAGCACTTCTATCACAGAAGCTTAGTCATTATAATAATAACAGTACTAATAAAAATGGAAACTACTTGCCTGATTTTTATTTTTTTTATTGCAAATCTTTTGAACATCCAACTGTATATTTAAATAGAGCAGCTGTTACTGGTTCTACTAACATGTAGGCCTACAGTGGACTGTACTAGCAAAAGGGGTCCCTGATTTATCCATTATAATAAAACCCCCTGTCTTATAAGCATTGGGTAGCTGATTTTTTTCAAAGGTTTGGAACTTGGCTAAGTTTTAATGATTTTCCGAGCAGACAACAAAAAGAATATTCTCAGCCTATGGAATTCTTCTTCTACCTAATGAAAGTCTTCAAATCGTACAAACACTGGAGCTCACAAGAACAAGTAAAATATTTTTCCACACCTGGCTACCAGAAGTGC
Organism: Struthidea cinerea; assembly: GCA_013397865.1. NCBI lineage: Eukaryota > Metazoa > Chordata > Aves > Passeriformes > Corcoracidae > Struthidea > Struthidea cinerea. Next base: position 194,783 of record VZTI01002865.1, on the reverse strand, counting down.
TTAATTTTTGATTGCTTTATTTTTCTATCTAATTAAACAAAAAAAAAAAAAAAAAAAAAAAAAAAAAAAAAAAAAAAAAAAAAAAAAA